>LPNX010712623.1:632008-654014 GCA_001517045.1 Pseudotsuga menziesii | reverse complement strand
TGTTAAGAAAGAGGGTGAAAAGCCTACATGTTCGCATTGTCAGAAGGGACATGATGTCTCTAAGTGTTGGAAACTTCATCCAGAGTTAAGGCCAAAGAACTATAGAGGAAACAGAGATAAAGGCAAAGCAAATGCTACTGCAGCAGTTATTCAAGACTTGGGATCTGACTCAGGTGATGAAACAAAGGTTACAGATGTCGGAATCCAGGGTAAGAATAAAAGTATCTCACTTCCCATTGATGCAAAATCAAGTTCTAGTGCAAGTACAAATCTGCCATCTACTTCTAAGCAAAATGATAAAAATAGAAGTGCACTGTTTCATGTTCATGTCATTGCAAATCACACAAAGATTGATACATTGTTTGATAGTGGTTCACAAGTAAATCTGATATCAGAAGAAGTGGTTAAGAAATTTCATTTAGTTACTATGCCTCATGAAAAACCCTATCCTCTTGGTTGGGTTACTAATGATACACGATTGCAAGTTACAAAGAAATGTGTATTAAAGTTTGCAATTACTGGAAAGTTCATGGATGAGGTAGAATTGGATGTAGTACCACTTGACATTTGTGGAATTGTACTTGGGAGTCCATATTTGTATCACCAAAAAGTAGTCTTTTATAGAGAGCAGAATAAGTATCATCTTTTTAAAGATGGTGTGGAATATATTGTACGAGCACATAAGACAAAAACAAATCTAGCAATAGTCTCTACAGGACAAATGAAGAGGCTTGTAAATGCTAGTAAGAATTTTGTGTTAATGATGGTTAAGGTGAGAAATGATGAGATCTCTAAATATTTTGAAGGATGTGATCCTAAACATAAATCTGAACTAATTGAAATTATTTCTGAGTATGATGATTTATTTCAAGATCCGAAAGGGTTACCACCAAAGAGAGAAATTCAGCATGAGATACATTTGCAGCAGGATGTGCCACTCCCGAACATAGCCATGTACCGGATGTCTGTAATACAGAATGAGGAAATCAAGAAGCAGGTTTAGGAGCTGATTGAGAAGGGGGTCATCCAGCCAAGCACTTCTCTTTGTGGCTCTCCTATAGTCTTGGTTCCAAAGAAGGATGGGTCTTGGAGAATGTGCATCGACTATAGGGCCCTTAACAAAATCACCATTAAAAACAGGTATCCTCTTCCCCGCATTGATGATTTGCTTGATCAGTTGAAACATGCAACTTACTTTACAAAATTGGATCTGCGTAGTGGGTATCATCAAATCCGTGTTGCTGAAAATGATGCCTGGAAAACAACGTTTAAAACAAAACAGGGTTTGTATGAATGGCTTATGATGCCTTTCGGGCTCTGTAACGCACCTGCTACTTACATGCGGGTCATGAATGATGTCTTTCGTCCATGCATTGATGATTTTGTAATTGTATATCTGGATGATATCCTGTTGTTTAGCAAAACCTGGGAGGATCACATTGTACATGTGAAGAAAGTTTTAGATGTACTGAGGAAGGAGAAGCTTTATGTAAAAATGTCTAAATGTGAGTTTGCTAAAACTTATTTAGTATATTTGGGCCATATTATTGGTGGAGGCCACCTACGAGTGGACCCAACCAAGGTTGCTGTCATTGTAAACTGGCCACGGCCTAACACCGTTACTGAAATCAGAATTTTTTAGGTGCGGTTCAGTATTGGAGGAAATTCATTTTTGGGTTTTCTTCCATTACTGCTCCATTAAATGCGTTGACCAGCGTTAAAGAAATTTTCCAGTGGGGAGGCAAGCATCAAAGAGGCTTCGACACTTTGAAGGAAAGGATTAACACCACACCAGTTCTGACATTGCCAGAGTTGCAGCACCCATTTAAGATCGAAACAGATGCCAGCGGGTTTGCCATGGGAGCCGTTTTGATGCAAGGGAGGAAGCCAGTCTGTTACCATTTAGAAACGTTCTCTACTGCGGTAAGTAACTATCCGACTTATGACAAAGAGTTGTATGCTTTAGTACAGAGTGTGAAGAAGTGGAAACATTATATCACGGGAAAAGAAACAGTCATACATACTGATCATCAGCCACTTCAATATTTGCAATCTCAAACTAAAGTACAACAAAGTTGACATTTAAGATGGATGGGATTTTTACAGCAGTTTCATCTTGTAATTAAATACAAAAAGGGAATTCATAATAAGGTAGCATACATGTTGTCAAGGCCACCTACAAACGCTTCAATCATTCTTCAAAACAGTTCATTAACAAATGAAAGTTACATTGAACAATATGCATAAGATAAAGATTTTAAGAACGTGTATGCATCACTGATACATGGTAAACAGGAAGAGAACTATTATGTGCATAGTCAACTCCTGTATCATCTCGGTAAACTCTATATTCCAGAGAAAGAGAGAATGCATGTGATCTGAGAAGCACATAGTTCATTGATTGCAGGACATTTTGGTGTAAGTAAAACGTTGACAATATTGCAGAATCACTGTTATTGGCCTCAGATGCAAGAAACTGTAGCTAAATATATACGAGGATGTGTTATGTGTGCAATGAGTAAGCCTAGCAATAGGAAATTGGGTTTGTACACACCTCTTCTAGTTTGTTCTCGTCCCTGGGAAAGCATTTCTATGGACTCTGTAGGAGGATTACCTGTGTCTAGAGAAGGGCATGATTACCTATATGTTGTTGTGGACAGATTCAGCAAAATGTGTATCTTAATGCCATGTAACAAACAGATCACTGCTAAACAAAAAGCTCATCTATTCTTTCAGAATGTTTGGATACATTTTGGGCTACCCATGTCTATTGTATCTGATCGGGATTCCCAGTTCTTGGGAGAATTCTGGTCAACTTTATGGGAGCTTATGGATACTAAACTTAAGAAAAGTACAGCTTTTCATCCACAGATCGATGGACAAACAGAGGTAGTAAACAGAACAGTGGTTTAGCTGCTCAGAGGATATTGCAGTAAACATCCTAAAATTTGGGATGAGTAGTTGCAGTATATACATCATGCTTACAATCATGCAGTTCATTCTTCCACGAAAAGATCTCCTTTTGAAACTTGTTTTGATTATCTGCCAAAAACACCGATGGAATTCTCTTTTGGCAAAGATGCAGTGGATGGACATCATGATTCAGATAAAGCTCTAAGATTCATTCAGAGAATCCAAGCGGTGCAGTAGGCAGTTCATGAACAGTTGGAGAAGAGCCAAGCAAAGTACAAAGCCAGGCATGACAAGCATCGAGTTGATCATCGATTTCAAGTTGGTGACAGAGTTTGGTTACATATCACCAAAGAAAGAATGAAAGGTGAAGGTAAAAAGCTTAAGCCTATCAGGTATGGTCCTTTTGAGATCTTGGAAAAGATCGATACTAATGCTTTTCGCTTGAATTTACCTCCATACATGCAAATCTATTCAGTTGTCAATGTTGAGAATCTTAAATTGTATGAGCCTCCTATGATCATGGATGAGGAAACTAACATATAGATTCCGTCAGTTGATGATATGGCACCTAAATACATGAAAGAGTTGCAGGATGATGTTATTCTTGACAGAAATGTAAGGACTTCACGAAGGGGGAATGTTGAGTGCCTTCGAGTGGGACTTAAAGGCATGCATCCTAGCAAAGCAAGATGGATGGAGATTGGAAAAGTGAGGGAGCTGTACCCTCACTTACTTGCAGAGTGACTTAGGCTTTTGGTAGTCCAAAAGCTCTCCAATGGGGAGGAATGATCAGGTGGATTATTCATCTTCAAAAATTACACTGATCCAATATGGTACAATGGTTATTAATATATGGTTCAAAGAACATAACATATGTTTTTAACTCATATGCTAAACATGGTGCGCGGTTCGACATAACATCACATGGTGCGTGGTTCGACATAACATCTCATGGTTCGAACGATCAAGTCTTACGGTTAAGACTTGGCATTTGTGCACCGTCAAGAGGTAATATAAAATGGTTTGTAACATGGTCGTGCAGTTAGTGGCAACGTGTTGGAGGTCTTGCGCACCGTCAAGTGGAACCTCGAATGGTTCGTGAAAAGCCCGCGCGGTCAAGTGTATACCCTCTAGCGGTCTTGTGCATGGTTAAATGGCACTATTCTAGCGGTTGGATGAGGGTGCACGGTCACGTATGCTGCGACATTTGTGGAGTTTAGTTATATGTTGCAACAATGGATATAACATTTGGAACAACTCTAAAATGTGACGGATATCCATTGTGTGGCGGGCTAGCAATACCATACATGGTATTAGATGGAACCGTTGGGAACCGCTGCCACATTTGGCAGAACATAAATGAATGTAACGTGATATGTACAGCCAGTTGAAACGTTTCGACATAAATTAAAAGATAGCACATGGAATATGAAAAGACGGGTAGCAGACGAGTCGAACCCGTTACTTATCCTCCCACTGAACGTTTAAATAGACGATTCGGGCCACAGTGGAGGGGGGGTTCAGATTGTTTAGAGCACCGAGCATCGCTTTTTTGTTATGAGAAGCTTGCAGAGAGAAGCATCGAGACTTTTGCTATGAAGTGTCCAGATGCTGTTGCTGTGGAAGTCGACATTTTTTGTTATAAATCTAGCTTTCTTTGCCTTTTGAAGGCTAATTGTAATTCCCAGAAGAGAAGTCTTGAAGACTTTGTACAACATTCTGTTCACAGTTGCTGAAGTTGATTCCAAAACCACTTTTGTACCGTTTTAAAGAGATTAATTGGATCGGTACCCATTGGAGAGGGACCCAGAGACGTAGCCCAGTGAATGGGGTGAACTTCGTTATCAACTTCTATTGTGACTCTCTGATTCTGTGTTTTTCTTTTCCCACATCTGCTTATTAGTCTTGCTTTTCATTTCTGTTTTAAGCAGTTAATTTTTGTTAATGCTATTTCATGAATTAAGCAAACTGGTGAATGCATTCTTTGAAAAACTTTTAATGCACTAAAGTTGAGATCCGACGGATCATGTTATGGTATCAGGGCAGGTTAACTACTTGTACAAGTTTGTGAATGCTTACCAGGTCCAGGTTAAAGCTTGGTGAAGGAGAATTAATTGAAGGAGATCTTGATATTGGCTCAAGGAGAACATTCTCAAGAACCCTGTCTTCTCCACGAGGGGAAGAAGAAGGACATACAGAATGGGAAAAACCTGTTATTTCTGAAACTGAGTTTTTGGAGGCTTTTATTAGTATGAAAGCCATGATGGAAATTATTCTCGATGAGTGTGCAGAAAGGAAGAAGAAAGAAGAAGGATATTCATCCAAAGATGCTGAAGTGAAGAAGGAAGAAAAGGGTAAAAGAGTAGGAGGTGATGGTGATCCTCCTGATACTAATCCAACTTTCTCTTCTTCTCATACTTCTCATTCAAATAATGCAAATCCTAATATGCCTTATTTCAAATTGGATGTAAAATTTGATTTACCAATTTATAATGGAGATTTAGATGCTGAAAAGTTAGACAATTGGATCAAGCAGCTTGAAGTATATTGCAGGGTGCAGGGCATTAATGATGACCCTTCCATGAGTCAATTGGCCACTTTGAGAATTAGTGGTATGGCTCTTACTTGGTGGGAGAGCAAGATTCAGCAAGATCTTCGAAAGAACAATAAAATTATTTCAGTTTGGAATGAATTAATTGAAGTATTAAGGAAGCAATTTTATCCTTTAGGACATATTCAACAATTAACCATGAGTTGGCAAATGTTTAGACAAGCTAAAGGACAAAATATTCAAGACTATACTCATGAATTCAGAAAGAGGGCTATTGCATTGAATGTTTCATTAGATACACAGGAAACTCTTCTTAAGTACATTGGTGGCATGCATTCTTATTTGAGACATACTTTGTTGATGTTTAACCCCAGTAATTTGGATGATGTATGTGTTAAAGCTACACATTTAGAAGCTAGGGGTAAGCATGCTAATGATACTTTTGTGAAGAAATCATTTAAATTTGACAACAAATCGAAAGGTAAAGATAAGGGGAAAAAAAGATGGCTACTGTTAAGAAAGAGGGTGAAAAGCCTACATGTTCGCATTGTCAGAAGGGACATGATGTCTCTAAGTGTTGGAAACTTCATCCGGAGTTAAGGCTAAAGAAGTACAGAGGAAACAAAGATAAAGGAAAAGCAAAAGCTACTGCAACAGTTATTCAAGACTTGGGATCCGACTCAGGTGATGAAACAAAGGTTACAACTATCGGAATCCATGGTAAGAATAAAAGTATCTCACTTCCCATTGATGCAAAATCAAGTTCTAGTGCAAGTACAAATCTACCATCTACTTCTAAGCAAAATGATAAAATTAGAAGTGCACTGTTTCATGTTCGTGTCATTGCAAATCACACAAAGATTGATACATTGTTTGATAGTGGTTCACAAGTAAATATGATATCAGAAGAAGTGGTTAAGAAATTGCATTTAGTTACTATGCCTCATGAAAAACCCTATCCTCTTGGTTGGGTTACTAATGATACACAATTGCAAGTTACAAAGAAATGTGTATTAAAGTTTGCAATTACTGGAAAGTTCATGGATGAGGTAGAATTGGATGTAGTACCACTTGACATTTGTGGAATTGTACTTTGGAGTCCATATTTGTATGACCGGAAAGCAATCTTTTATAGAGAGAAGAATAAGTATCATCTTTTTAATGATGGTGTGGAATATATTGTACGAGCACATAAGACAAAAACAAATCTAGCAATAGTCTCTGCAGGACAAATGAAGAGGCTGGTAAATGCTAGTAAGAATTTTGTGTTAATGATGGTTAAGGTGAAAAATGATGAGATCTCTAAATATTTTGAAGGATGTGATCCTAAACATAAATATGAACTGATTGAAATTATTTATGAGTATGATGATTTATTTCAAGATCCGAAAGGGTTACCACCAAAGAGAGAAATTCAGCATGAGATACATTTGCAGCAGGATGTGCCACTCCCGAACATAGCCATGTACCAGATGTCTATAATGCAGAATGAGGAAATCAAGAAGCAGGTTCAGGAGCTGATTGAGAAGGGGGTCATTCGGCCAAGCACTTCTCCTTGTGGCTCTCCTATAGTCTTGGTTCCAAAGAAGGATGGGTCTTGGAGAATGTGCATCGACTATAGGGCCCTTAACAAAATCACCATTTAAAACAGGTATCCTCTTCCCCGCATTGATGATTTGCTTGATCAGTTGAAACATGCAACTTACTTTACAAAATTGGATCTACGTAGTGGGTATCATCAAATCCGTGTTGCTGAAAATGATGTCTGGAAAACAGCGTTTAAAACAAAACATGGTTTGTATGAATGGCTTGTGATGCCTTTCGGGCTCTGTAATGCACCTGCTACTTACATGCGGGTCATGAATGATGTCTTTCGTCCATTCATTGATGATTTTGTAATTGTGTATCTGGATGATATCCTGTTGTTTAGCAAAACCTGGGAGGATCACATTGTACATTTGAAGAAAGTTTTAGATGTACTGAGGAAGGAGAAGCTTTATGTAAAAATGTCTAAATGTGAGTTTGCTAAAACTTATTTAGTATATTTGGGCCATATTATTGGTGGAGGCCACCTGCGAGTGGACCCAGCCAAGGTTGCTGTCATTGTAAACTAGCCACGGCCTAACACCATTACTGAAATCATAAGTTTTCTGGGTGCGGTTCAGTATTGGAGGAAATTCATTTCTGGGTTTTCTTCCATTACTGCTCCATTACATGCGTTGACAAGCGTTAAAGAAATTTTCTAGTGGGGAGGCAAGCATCAGAGAGCCTTCGACACTTTGAAGGAAAGGATTAACACTGCACCAGTTCTGAAGTTTCCAGAGTTGCAGCAGCCATTTGAGATCGAAACAGATGCCAGCGGGTTTGCCATGGGAGCCGTTTTGATGCAAGAGAGGAAGCCAGTCTGTTACCATTCAGAAACGTTCTCTACTGCGGTAAGTAACTATCTGACTTATGACAAAGATTTGTATGCTTTAGTACAGAGTGTGAAGAAGTGGAAACATTATATCAGGGGAAAAGAAACAACCATACATACTGATCATCAACCACTTCAATATCTGCAATCTCAAACTAAAGTACAACAAAGTCACCATTTAAGATGGATGGGATTTTTACAGCAGTTTCATCTTGTAATTAAATACAAAAAGGGAATTCATAATAAGGTAGAAGACATGTTGTCGAGGCCACCTACAAACGCTTCAATCATTCTTCAGAACAGTTCATTAACACATGAAAGTTACATTGAACAGTATGCAGAAGATAAAGATTTTAAGAACGTATATGCATCACTGATACATGGTAAATAGGAAGAGAACTATTATGTACATAGTCAACTCCTGTATCATCTCGGTAAACTCTGTATTCCAGAGAAAGAGAGAATGCATGTGATCCGAGAAGCACATAGTTCATTGATTGCAGGACATTTTGGTGTAAGTAAAACGTTGACGATATTGCAGAATCACTGTTATTTGCCTCAGATGCAAGAAACTGTAGCTAAATATATACAAGGATGTATTATGTGTGCAATGAGTAAGCCTAGCAATAGGAAATTGGGTTTGTACACACCTCTTCCAGTTTCTTCTCGTCCCTGGGAAAGCATTTCTATGGGCTCTGTAGGAGGACTACCTATGTCTAGGGAAGGGCATGATTACCTATATGTTGTTGTGGACAGATTCAGCAAAATGTGTATCTTAATGCCATGTAACAAACAGATCACTGCTAAACAAACAACTCATATATTCTTTCAGAATGTTTGGGTACATTTTGGGCTACCCATGTCTATTGTATCTGATCGGGATTCCCTGTTCTTGGGAGAATTCTGGTCAACTTTATGGGAGCTTATGGATACTAAACTTAAGAAAAGTACAGCTTTTCATCCACAGAACGATGGACAAACAAAGGTAGTAAACAGAACAGTGGTTTAGCTGCTCAGAGGATATTGCAGTAAACATCCTAAACTTTGGGATGAGCAGTTACAGTATATACAACATGCTTACAATCATGCAGTTCATTCTTCCACGAAAAGATCTCCTTTTGAAACTTGTTTTGGTTATCTGCCAAAAACACCGATGGACTTCTCTTTTGACAAAGATGCAGTGGATGGACATCATGATGCAGATAAAGCTCTAAGATTCATTCAGAGAATCCAAGCGGTGCAGCAGGTAGTTCAGGAACAGTTGAAGAAGAGCCAAGCAAAGTACAAAGCCATGCATGACAAGCATCGAGTTGATCATCAATTTCAGGTTGGTGACAGAGTTTGGTTACATATCACCAAAGAAAGAATGAAAGGTGAAGGTAAAAAGCTTAAGCCTATCAGGTATGGTCCTTTTGAGATGTTGGAAAAGATCGGTACTAATGCTTTTTGCTTAAATTTACCTCCATACATGCAAATCTATTCAGTTGTCAATGTTGAGAATCTTAAATTGTATGAGCCTCCTATGATCATGGATGAGGAAACTAACATACAGATTTCGTCAGTTGATGACATGGCACCTGAATACATGAAAGAGTTGCGGGATGATGTTATTCTTGACAAAAATGTAAGGACTTCACGAAGGGGGAATGTTGAGTACCTTCGAGTGGGACTTAAAGGCATGCATCCTAGCAAAGCAAGATTGATGGAGATTGGAAAAGTGAGGGAGTTGTACCCTCACTTACTTGCAGAGTGACTCAGGATTTTGGTGGTCCAAAGCTCTCCAATGGGGAGGAATGATCCGGTGGATTATTCATCTTCAAAAATTACACTGATCCAATATGGTACAATGGTTATTAATCTATGGTTCAAAGAACATAACATATGTTTTTAACTCATATGCTAAACATGGTGCGCGATTCAACATAACATCGCATGGTGCGTGGTTTGACATAACATCGCATGGTGCGCGGTTCGACATAACATCTCATGGTTCGAACGGTCAAGTCTTACTGTTAAGACTTGGCATCTGGCGATTTGTGCACCGTCAAGAGGTAATATAAAATGGTTTGTAACATGCTCGTGTAGTTAGTGGCAACGTGCTGGCGGTCTTGCGCACCGTCAAGTGGAACCTCGAATGGTTCGTGAAAAGCCCGCACAGTCAAGTGTATACCCTCTAGCGGTCTTGTGCACGGTTAAATGGCACTATTCTGGCGATTGGATGAGGGTGCGCGGCCACGTATGTTGTGACATTTGTGGAGTTTAGTTATATGCTGCGACAACGGATATAACATTTGGAACAACTCTAAAATGTGACGGATATCCATTGTGTGGCGGGATAGCAATACCATACATGGTATTAGATGGAACCGTTGGGAACCACTGCCACATTTGGTGGAACAGAAATGAATGTAACGTGATATGTACAGCCAGTTGAAACGTTTCGACAGAAATTTATTAAAGATAGCACATGGAATTATATGAAAAGACGGGTAGCAGACGAGTTGAACCCGTTACTTATCCTCCCACTGAACGTTTAAATAGATGATTCCGGCCACAGTGAAGGGGGGGTTCAGATTGTTTAGAGCACCGAGCATCGCTTTTTTGTTATGAGAAGCTTGCAGAGAGAAGCATCGAGAGTTTTGCTATGAAGTGTCCAGATGCTGTTGCTGTGGAAGTCGACATTTTCTGTTATAATTTTAGCTTTCTTTTCCTTTTGAAGGCTAATTGTAATTTCCAGAAGAGAAGTCTTGAAGACTTTGTACAACATTCCGTTCACAGTTGCTGAAGTTGATTCCAGAACCATTTTTGTATCGTTTTAAAGAGATTAATTGGATCGGTACCCATTGGAGAGGGACCCGGAGATGTAGCCCAGTGAAGGGGGTGAACTCCGTTATCAACTTCTGTTGTGACTCTGATTCTGTGTTTTTTTTTTCCCACATCTGTTTATCAGTCTTGCTTTTCATTTCTGTTTTAAGCATTTAATTTCTGTTAATGCTATTTCATGAATTAAGCAAACTGGTGAATGCATTCTTTAAAAAACTTTTAATGCACTAAAGTTGAGATCCGACGGATCACCACTAAGGGAGACACCAAATTGGTGTATTAGACCCCATGTTTTTGGGACAAGGGACCTCCTCTCCACATTTATTACTCTGCTGCATGTAAAATATTTTTTTCCAAAAATCTCTCTGTGTTATTTTATTCTTACCAATGTATGCTAAAACTCACTTTAGCTTCTTTATTTTTTTAACTCACTTCGGATTTTTTGTTTTTTTGCAATAAAAGGGAAAATTATCTTGGTATTCTTTAATTCTTTGCAATGAAGGGGTATCTCTACCTTTCTAAACTTCTATATTTTGCAGTGGAACATCAAAACCACTTTAAGTTCTTCCAGTTTTAATAATGAAGTCCCAATTTCACATCAAGATGAGGGTTTGATTAAGTAATTTGTTTTTTAGCATCTTAAGCACCTCATTTTTTTCCCTTCTTATACATTTATGCATTTAATAATGAAGTCCCAATTTCACCTCAAGATGAGGGTTTGATCAAGTAATTTTTTTTTGGCATCTTAAGCACCTCATTTTTTTCCTTATTACACATTTATGCATTCTTGATCCTCAATAAGTTCATAGGTATGAACTAAAATAGTAATATGTTCCTTAGAAACCTTGTGCCATTTCCAAATGATGTTCTTAGTGTGTGGATGTAACTGTGTTGAATCTTCACAATGAGTTTATATATTCAAATTATTTCCAAGTGTATATCGTGACAAAGTATTTTGTATGCATGTGTGATATTCAATATTTTTCACATTTTCGCTTATGTATGCTTAATAAAACTTGAATTGGACAGAGACATTTTGATAATGAGTTATTTGTGAGATAATAGATTGAAGGACACTTTGGATTATCACTAATATGGAGATAATTAATATTTAAAGGTAGCTAGCATTTGCATAGGATCTTGTTAGTGATATCATAATAGATTTTTTTTAACAAAAACCATAGAAGATATTGTATTAGTAAAAGAGGTTATGCACAACCATGCATTCAAAATTAGGGTTTGCTTGACAGTTTGATTTGTAGAGAAGATACTGGAATATTAAAACTTATTATAATTCTCAAAAAATGCCTTCTATGCCATGTAAAACACCTAGTACTCATCGATGGGTAAAGACACACAAGCTGACTATTTAGCAATGTACATAAAAACATAAAAATACCTTGCCAAGCTAGAGCTACTACTTCTTCTTTTCACTTGGTCCATGGGTTGGCTGAACGACAGGTGTTTCCTCCATTGGTTGAACATTTGTCGTAGTTTCTTGACAATGGCTACATGGATTCATGCTGGTTAACTTCTACAATTCCTCCTTTATGATGTCAACAGTTCCCATAAGCTCACACAAGTCCCTGTCGTTATCATCTATCCTAGATTCATGGCAACCCATCTGATTAGACAAATACCTTACATCTGTCGCTGCTACTTTGCCTTCGTCCACGCCCTTGCCCAGAAGCTCATACATCCAACGCATGTGTTTTTTAATGTACTATAGAGTAGACTGGATGTCATTTAGAGTAACTTCCCTATTGGTGTTTGCCATGGAGAGGGAGCAAGAATCCGCGAGCATCGTGTGGGTGATTTGAGCCAGCAACGGATCGAGCCAGCCACTTGCTAAAACGTCGCCGCAAAGGGAACCTACAAGAGAAGAATGAATATGTGTTTCTTCTGAGAATAACCAAAGTCTGAGCCTGATGGAATCCTCTTCAAAATCACAATGGTCATTTGCAAATGGGAGATCCCTATTCATCATGAATCCTTCTACCAAATCTTGTGTGGACAACCTCTTCATAGTTGCGTAGGACTGAGCAGTTGTCCTTGCATTTAAACCCATCACATGGGTCGTGACACCATATGTCAATTGTGTTGGCTAGTTATTCGCTTGGGGCTTGAAATGTGGCCGGGAAAGGAAAGAATGGGAGAGCCCAATATAGTCACCCCCCTTAGTGCATGATCTTAGGATACTATGGGGCATAGAAATAAGATTTGTCATTGTCCCTTATTATTGCTAACCCAATTTCATTCTTGGCTCCTTGATTATAATACTTATCTGCTTCAGTGTTATTTCCTCTGAGGATATGGAAGAAGGAGGCTTGCAAATTTTCAAAGAGACGACTTACACGATCATAAATTCTTTTGAACTTGATTGCACCTTGCTTGTTTCCAAGTCTCATTTTTTGGATAACTTTCCTTGAGTTGCCAATAGCTATGAGGTTTGAAATGTTATTTTGTTTTTCCCGTTCCAACCCTAGGATAAGTGCAAGCGATTCCACTTCGTTGTTGGTTCTTCTCCCAATTCCCCATGCATAAGATGTTACTATGTTTCCTCCGAGATCGTAGATAATCCCACCTGCACTTGCCTACCCTCTCTCATAATAGATTAAACTTCAGTAAGTGTGATTAAATTATTTGTTTTTGAGCCTCTTTAGACTATTTGGCAAGATACGTTTATGAAGAAGTGTTGTTTAGTTTTGATAATCAAAGATATTAGTTGTTTTTCAAAATAATTATTCTAAGCTATCAAGGTTTGAGGATCAAATTTAACTCCATACTTATTCAGGTACCCATATTCTCACTATTACTTGAGAAGTTTTTGTAGCTTAATATTTTGATTTTTAAGGCTAAAATAACTCCATATACTTATTTAGACTCATATTTTCACCATGACTTCGAATGTTTTCCCTTGTCACTTTAGATTTTGATCAACATGGACTCTTTTCTTAGTCTATGTGAAGCAACCCTTAATTATAGCGTGAATACTTCTAAGAGCTAAATACCCTTCTAGTTCGGTGGATTAATTTACTAATCACATATATTGGAGTTCTTACATAACACACTAACTTAGAGATATATTATTTGGATATGCACTTTATTGTTTAAAGGACAATCAAAAGAAAATATTAAAGAAAGATTTGAGGACAAAATCATTGCAAAAAGTGTGGAAAAATATATTGATTATGCGACCACAAATGCAATTATCTTAAATGAGTCATTGGAAAAGTTATAGTAAATAAACTAAGGAATATTTGTGAATTAATAATATGTAAAAAATATTAAGTTGATAAATGAATGATATTAGATTTGTGGGGCATATTAGGTAAAATTAGCAATGTGGTTGATGTATGACCTTAGAGGTCTTACATGACCTTTAGTATTAGAAGAAGGTGGTGATAAAAAGCTCAAGAAAAAAAATCATGTTGTAATATATGGATAAAAATGTTATTTTTGAAACGTACATTATAATAATAATAATAATAATAATAATAATAATAATAATAATAATAATAATAATAATAATCTATTTTTAAGGTCACTGCCAAGCGAGACACCAAATTGGTGTATGGGACCCCCTTGTTTGTGGGACAAGGGACCCCCCTCTGCGCAGCGATTTAACTACTAAAGTCTACAGAGGTGTACATACACTACCCCCCTCTAGATTTGAACCCGTGACCTCCTAAGAGGAAACACATGCTCTTAACCATTAGGCCCACTCATGCTGTACTTGTATTTTGTTGTTATGATATACCTAATAGATATGTATTGATCATTTACATAATAAATAGTGTCTTAATGTGTTTATTTTCAAGATTCATCTATTTGTTAGAAAAACAATAATATTCATGAATGATGTCTCGATTTATGGATGACTTCATTGTCTTCCACTTTAGTTTCTTAAGAACTGCATTTTGAATGGTCATTATGTTTCTTTCTTTATTTCTTTATTTGCATGATATACCAATAATGAATATCTTTTATGACATCATATTATTTCAGACAAACACAACACAAATACTTCTAGTGACAAGTTGAATCTCCGAATTCTTTAGGTATGGTTAAATTTTCACTTTGTAAAGCAATTTATTTGGTCAACAAGCCCATCATTTCTCTACAAATTCGGTTGATTTGCTTACCAGGCAATGGGTATTTAATGTATTTAATTCACCTAAATCCTACTTATAATAATCTGCAAATTAAATTTGATTAAACATGAATGTTGGTTAACATAGACTTGTGTCCCTACTACATTACAGTTTTATTAAAAGCCTACCTTAATTGGTTTTCAAACTAGATATATACTTTGTAAGAAAGCAAGTAAAAGGTATATAGAGATTGATTTTCCTTCCTAAAGACTATGCTTGTTTTTTAACTCTTTTTATCAAAGTAAGAATATGACTTTTTCACATTCTACACTACAACTATGAGATGAGTTATCAAAAATAATAGTGGGTTGTTCAAGTGTCTCCATGGAATATACTTTAATGAGAGAGACAAATAATAAATGATGTATATGGTTTACAATTAGCCTTATGGATATGTATGTAAATAAAATTTAATGTTTTTCTTGGCATCATTAGTTATAATGGAAAATTCCACCGCACTAAGTTATCGTGTGTAAGAATGATGTAAAATTTCCTCTGCTAAATCCTCCACACCACTAAGTAGTCACTTATAAAGAAGGATTTAATTTGAAAAGACACATGTTCCTAAAATTTTCATCTAGTTGTTTGATATTTTTCAGTATTTTGTTTATTTTCCAAGTATAACAATATCTACAAAGTTTTCCACATGGAAATGTTATGTTCATTCTTAAGTATAAAAACAATGTTTAAATTCTCCCTTGGTCCTTAATACAATCGAGAGACGAGAGGAACATAATTGGAATATCATAGATTAGAAAGTAAATTATCACTTCAAAATAAATATGCTAATATTTTATTCCCATTTTAGGATGTCCTTTTAGTTTGGGATGCAATGGTGAAATAAGAGTCTTAATTGCATAGTTTTGGGTGCAATGGTGAAATAAGAGTCTTAGTTACATAATCCAGGAACTAGGTGCATGTGGAAGACAAAATAAGTTTTTTTATTGCAAAAAAAAAAAGTATATACATCTATATGGTGTATTTTGGACCAATCTTGATTTTAAAAATAATTTAGTAAGTTCTTTAATTTCAAGAAAGATCTACATATAAATAGTGCATTACTAAAATAAAAATAAAAATAGATTATAGAATTGGTTATAGGTATTTTCAATCCACGCTATCAAAATATTCATACAACATTGTAATGTTCTGATCTTGTTGTTGAATGTCAATAACAAGTACAATTAAAAGTCGATATAAAGGGTAGAGAATTAACTCTGTAAGAAACAAATCTATAATTGTCATTTGCAAAAACAAATACAAGAAGGAAAATGCATGAAATTTTATGATAAAAGGTGATATGATGTATGCTAGTTAGGCTTCGCACATGATGTGGAAAGCACACTTTAGGCATGCTTAATTATAATTATGAGGAATTCCATAAAAAACAAAGTGCAACCCTAGCGTGCTTGAGGGAAATTGAGAACAATTGTAGAAAATTCGTGACCATTGTCAAGATCAACGTTGTTATCCAATAGAATTGTTCTAAATCACTTAAAATTCAAATTTGATTTGACCTCACTTCCTTTTGGGGGTTGTACTATTGTACTTCGTTGAAGTTGGATATAGTCGTTTGAAATTACATCTATCCAAGAGGGGGTATTGGATCTCTATCATAACATCGAAAAAATTTAAGGATTCATAATTTGATCAAAGTGTAGAAACCTTGGCAAGTCTTACTGATTCTTAAATTTGGAACCATAAAGTTTTGGGCCATTTTTTTGTAAAAATATTTGAATTTATAAGAACTTTATATAGTTTTGGGACAATTTTTAGTGAGTTTTAAAGTAAAATAAATTATCTCGTGGAATTTGGGCAATTCTTCTTTGAAAAATAGGTGACCCATGGTCTAAATTTTACCCCTAAAATTTTCCATGATGGAAGCTCGTTTACAACCACCCACCCTTTACTCTATATGCCAAGGCCAAGTATATAAAAATGAATATTATGAATACATCAAAACCTTTCCATTATTTACATGTATTTGTTTAAACTGCACCCTTAAAAAAAAGCCTTGAGATAAAAAGTATACTTAGATTATACAAGTTTTAGTACTTATTCATACTTTATTTTTTTAAGATGAAACATCAATATGTTGAAATATTCAAAAGATTAAAAATATTTTTTTTCTTTAATATTATAACAACATTTCAATTTTATAACTTTACAACTTAAAATATAAATTTCTATAATATTATATCTTTTTTGAGTACATGAAATTTACATGAAAAGGGAAATTTACATGCAAGGCGATCATCGTGTAATCTCGTCCAGTGACCGGCTCACCCCTACTTCGTTAACGGGATACTCACCATCTCTCTCCATTATTCCCTTATTCCCTTATAGTTGTCATCGAGAAACTCTTTGTTTGTGAGTATATGCCCCTTCCTTAGAAACTCGTACATGTACGTGTCTACAGGTGTACTCTTACTATTGTGATCCATAACATGTATGGACCACCATCCATGTGATGTGTATGCATAACAGATTGTCATCCATGTCTTGTGTTGTATGGATTGCTACCATGTGTTGTGTATCCAAAATACTTTGAGTATCAACATAATGAAAATAAATTAGAGTGTTCTTAAACATGTATAGAATGCTTCCACATGACATATTTTTGCTAAATATGTTTAAGTGTTGGTCGTACTTGGGGATTCTTTTGGGTCCACCCACTTTGTTCATTTTCATAAATTCAATTGCACCTTTATTTTCAAAAAAAAATTTTAGCCGGGTGAAAATGCAAAGTTGGGTAACACTTCTGTGAGAATGGGTGCTCGAGCAACATAGCGGAAGTTATTCGACCGAATAACTATATTTATTTGGCCGAATAAATTTTTTATTCGGCCGAATAACGTTTTTATTCGACTGAATAATTATAGTTATTCGGCCAAATAATTGATTCTTTATTCGACCGAATACTTTTTAACGGTGAACCGTTTAAATTGATGGAACGCATAGCCGACCGGTAATTTTGACCGATGGTTCTATGTTTATTTGGACGAATAGTTGTTCGGCCGAACAATTGTTCTACATAAAAGGTCGGCTGCGACCCCATTCTCATGTTTTCCGCTTGCAGTCGTCTCTCGTCATCTGCCACCCACAGCGTTGCCCGTTGTGCTTGTCCCGCCTCCCGCCTAGTTTCTCATCGTCCCCGTCCCTCCACCCACCTAGTCGCCCATCGTCCTCGTCCACGCCTGCAGTCCCACCTGTCGTGTGTTGACGTGTACGTACGCCACCTTGCCACCCTTTTGGCCTCCTCTCGGCGTGGAGTTCTATTCGTGGAGGGTCTGTTCATGGTCTGTTCGTGGTCTGTCCGTGGAGGGTCTGTTCGTGGTCTGTTCATGGTCTGTTCGTGGTCTGTCCGTGGAGGGTCTGTTCGTGGTCTGTTCATGGTGGTCTGTTCGTAGAGGTCTATTCGTGGTCTAGCCTCCTCTTGACAGGTATTTTTTTTCTGTTAATTTTTTTTATAATGCGAACGCTCAACCAAGAGATTTATGGCTTGCTATAGACAATGGCTTAAATTTCCTATTCGTCGTAGTTTTTTTTATTTCATAGTATGATTGCGTAAATATTTTAGGTATGTAATATGATGAGAAAGGTAGATTCATTTTAATTTTAGTGGATAGGAATTAAATTTGTTGAAGTGCAGACTTGTGTAATTAATAAAAAATTATAAGTTATGTTTATATTTATGATATTATGTTTTAAAATTTTTAGTTTTTATTTTATAGTTAGATTTTAAATTTTATTGTACATGTTATTATGAGGAGAGTAGATTTCTTTTAATTTTAATTTCAGTTCACAGGTATTATGAGGAAGATATTCATTCATGAAATTTGGATGTGGACAGAGTTCATGAGTTCATGAAGATATTCATTACTTAGCATAAGGGTTTTAAGTTGTTTTTATATAAATCATAAACAAAAAAATCTAAGTATTAAGATTTGATGGACGTAATAATATTATAATATTTGGATATCAAAGTCAAAATATGATATTTTAGTATTTGCATATCAAAGTAACAATTATAGTTATATTTTGGCTTTGGCTTTACTTAGCATAAGGGTTTTAAGTTGTTTTTATATAAATCATAAACAAAAAAAATCTAAGTATTGATATTTGGTGGACCTAATAATATTATAATATTTGGATATCAAAGTCAAAATATGATATTTTAGCATTTGCATATCAAAGTTACAATTATAGTTATATTTTGGATTTGGATTTAATAAGGTACAAGTTGGAATGAAGGAAAGTGGAGGCATAGGTGTGCATTTAAAGATATTCATGTCATTTTTGGTATTTTGATATTTCTTCCAGAATGAAGAGTCCCTTAGGGAAACAAACAAAACATATGTGACATCATCACCTTCCTCATGGACAGAGTTCATGAACTCTGTCCATGTATGAGCTTAGTAGTCTTCCATTGGAGGCTCGTTCCGTGAGGCTGCACAAGCTAGGCCTTTAGTTACTGCAATAAATTAACCTCATATGAGATATTCAGAAGATCATTCATTAGAGTTCTATAGGGGTTAGCAAATAATTACAATTAGGTTAATTTGGTTTATGTGTGTGTAGCTACTTATAGTTTTACGTGTTTCATATTATGTCACAAGTACATGATAGTCATAATCATTAAAACAGTGGAATGTATTATTATAGTACAAATAACAAGGGCATTTAACCTGTAATTATGATTACCAATCCGTTTGATCTATGTACTTCTAATATAAAATACCAAATATTACAAATAACAATTATTAGTACACTGTGAGGTTAGTATCATTCCTATTAATCTATGTCATAAAAGAACCACAAATAACCTGTATAATGCTTATTAGTTACAGTTTATACTTACCATTATATTAGGACATTGTATTGATTGATCTTAGTATTAAGCCCATAAATATCCATAGATCAACTATGCATTCATAAAAGTAAGATCTGTTTGTGGTTAAGCTTTAACATATACAAAGGGTTATAGAAATAATGTATATAAGGTAAACTACTTACACCTAAGCTCTAAGATGAGCTGATTACAACCTGTATCAATATGAAGTAATATGCAAATGTTGATGATTAAATTTTTCATGCTATAATTTTTTGTACATTGTTGGCAGGTATCGTTCTTTTTTTCGGTGGTCGGTTTGTTTTGCTTCCTTTGTTGTTCGAGTTTATTTGTAGATATGGGTCACAGAGTCATTTATATAAAGAAGGGTCATTTATATTTATTTGTAGATATGGGTCGCAGAGTAATTGGAGTTATAGATATGATTGATCACATCTATAACTCCAATTACTCCACGACTGATATCTACACATAAAATCTAGAGGAAGTAGAAGTAGTAATGCTTTTACTTGTTTCTTCTTTAAGGTATGTACTATTACCCACATGTATCATTCGATAGTTAATGTCCACATGGACATAGTGCATGAACTCTGTCCATGTGGACTGAGCGCATGAACTCTGTCCAAATGGACAGATTTCATGTGAACTCTGTCCATGTGGACAGAGTGCATGAATTCTATCCAAATGGACAGAGTGCAACATCTTTTTGTTTGGAATTAAATTCTGCCATTGCTTCCTATACTCTATTTTATTATAACATGTCTCTTATTATGGTAAGTATGTATATTGCTAATCAGTGTACCTATAATGTCCCATGTAGTTAATACAAAATAAACTAAATTTTTTATCCCGCTACTCCAAGGTTAGCTTTATGATTACCATTGCTTACTTCTTGCTTTGTTCGTATTTGGGTGGCTTAGTATGGGCTTACTAGATACAGATGACTACTATGCTTTTAATTGTTTCTCTTTTTGAGTGCTTACATTGTAACCACCTATCGTAATAATTCAAATCGAGAACAATTTTTTTATGATTCTATGGAATAATGAAAATATTTGCAGATATAATTTATGTTTAAATTATTAAAATATCAAATAAGTTATTAATTTAGGATTTAAATTAATATTTAACATGTTCAGGAATTGATTCCCTGGCATAAAAAATGTAACTTTTACTTAATATTTGACCATATTGGTTCCATTCATTTAAAACATAAAAAACACAAAGATTGGCACATTAATTTCTCATACATCCAACAATAAATTAGCTATATTCATTTTAAGAACTATTATATAATATTAGGTATATCTAGGTCCTTATTAAAAACTTAATATTTTTAGTACCTAGGTCTTTGAATTTGAGGAATTAACATGTAGAATTTGAATATGTTATGAGTTGATATTTGTGTAAACTTGTAGATATCATATCAAATGGAAAGAGAGCGTCCTTTGAGACAAAAGCGTAGGAGGTCATCACATTCTTCAAGAGTTGGTGCCCCAAATGATAATCGAAGGTTGTCAACTTCACCTCAGGATTCAAGCTTATTGTACAGTTCACATTTATCCGATCATCGATGAGGCGATAGTGGTAGAGATTATTTTCCCTTATCCTCTGTGGGTGAACGTGGATCTCGACCTTCTGTATGGGAGACAAGCATGGATGCATAGCAACGTTCGCAAGAGGCTCGTCATCCTACACAGGGTGGCGAAGGTCGATCTAGGACGCAATATGTTCAACTAGTTGAGGGTTGTACACCCATTACGACTTATCCATCTGATTTACTAGAGGAGCTTCCATGGGAAAGTAGTCTTCAAAAATGACCCTTGAAAGCTGCAGAGCTCACTATGACAAGCTGCAAAACGATCTTTCTAGTTTGGATCTCGCTCCAGAGAACAAATAAAGTATAGAGATGGTTTTGCAATCATTACAAAAATTCATTTAGGTATATAAGGATCTTGTACCAACAACAGATGGTTTTGTTGCCTTGATGCAGAGAAGAAAGGCACAGGTGATGGGTCCAGAGAAGTGGGTTGTAGTGAAGGAAAGAGTGACCAAAGAACAAGCCAACTCAATGTTTAACTTCGAAGAGGGTCTAAAGCATAAAGCATTGAAAGTGCACTATTTTAAGTACCCTGAGCTTTCCCATTATTTATATGATCGGTTCCTTGTAGCCTATGGTCGGTTTCCATGGAATGATAAGGTTCCTAATTATTTTTCTAGGTTTTTTTATGCCGGTTTTTTTAAAAATATGAAGCCAGACTATACTGATATTCATTTCGAGGGTGATTCCATTAAGA
>LPNX010712623.1:596066-617903 GCA_001517045.1 Pseudotsuga menziesii | reverse complement strand
ATATATATAAATGTAAAAATGTTATAACTTTTTATTAATATTTGGTGCATAGTTAAATTCTTATTAAGAAGTATAAATGTAAAAATGTTATAACTTTTTATTAATATTTGGTGCATAGTTAAATTCTTATTAAGAAGCATCAAAGAGTTTTAATGGATCAAATAAGCATAATGCTTCAGACACCAATTCATGCCCATAATGATTCTACTTTAGAGATTTGTATAAATTAAGAGTCTATGTTTTATAGACCATGTTTCATAAACGAATTCATTCTTATAATGATTTCATAAATTAAGAATTTATGTAAATTCTAAATATTAGTTATAACAATTTTTAAAAAATGATGTATTGTGTATGTTTTTTTAGATATTGGTTATAACAATATAGAGGAACTGATTTCACACATGATTAGTTAAAAAAATTTGTTTGCTAATAGAAATAAAAATAAAACCATAAAACTTTTAAACAATGGGTAGGGAAGTTGAAATTATTTAACTTTTTTAATCTACATGGTTCCAACTTACTTTACATTTCAATTTAACATTCCCAACAAAATTTGTATCTAATGAATAATTAATAGTCTATCAGTTAATAACATATTATATATGTTCATAGAACTCATCATCCCTAAAACAAATTTATTGAAATTGCTTTATTAGAATGTTGAAGGTTGTGGATGACCATCCACATATTTCATTAATTAGAGTTAACTTGATGGCACGTTAATACTTGGCCATATTCAGACTATATGACTGCGTCTTATATGGTAAATTTAATATAAGACTTACTTATAGTTGTCTCTTACTCTCTGCATCTTGACATATTTAATATTTTATGGTTGTCTCTGCGCCTTGACCCAATTCGTATTATAAGGTGAGGATGTGCATGCATAATAATCCTTAGTTATGACTATGAGACGATGATCTAAAGGGAAGATGATGTAAAGGCAAGTATGTTTTATATGTATTTTTGTGGCGCTAAGGACAAATGTTGTGAGAAACCACAAATGTTTGGAAGGACAGAGGGAGATTAGATCACGATCATGCCACCCATGAAATTGAAGACTATTCTTGAGCCAACAATTGTTTTTTTAATTCTATTAATAACCATTGTTTCTCCATATTGTGTGCCCAATGACACCTCTCTATAGCGATGCATAAATCGACCTCTGCACAGTTTGTGATCCTAGCCACATGGCATTATTTGTATTTGCATGACATCGAGTGTTGTTTATAGTTTTCGTGAGTCCATGATATTCATGCAAGAAATGAAGTCTTCTAGAGGAGGACTCATCAAACCTTCCTTTTGAATTTCATTTTGTCGAAAAAATAGTAAACATTGGTAGCAAGGTTCACATAGGTAGTAGGCACAAAGTTTTGAGCTCATTTTGGGCCTTGTAGTAGACTAGTAGTTGTTCTTTTTTGTTATAGTCTTAGTTGTTGACACATTATCACACTTTGGATCTAGTGCCTCGTAGTCGTCAATGATTAGTGGTAGTGAGTGAGTGATTATAATTGATCATATTTCCAATATATTGAATGATGAGTTGAACTATATTGCATAGGAATTTCAACATCTTGATAAATTTATATGGATGGGTAATTTCAAATGTTGCCCTTCTTTTGAAATGTTGATATAAATAATGCCCTTCTTAATTGGAAAGGTAAAATTCAGACTTTAAATTTTTTTGAAGGGCAATTTTAACTTTACACTTCTGGGAAGGGCTAGAAACCTTTGAAAGGGCTCAGAAGGGTTCAATTTTGAACACAGTCGGAGATGTAGATGGCTTCTTACTATTAATTTTAGGAAGAGATTGTTTCTGATTTGAATATCACTCTAGGCTATAGAATATTAACTAGCACAATTATTTAACTTGTGACTAATAAATACCTATAAATTATAAGTTAAATGCAAATTAAATAATACTAATAAATTATTAACTTAAACAGGCACCCTAAACTGATACTCCATACCAACCCTTCATACCAACCATTCATAGATTTGACTGATGGATACCCTCCACTGCATAACATAAACACTTATCGTAAACTGGGACTCCATGCCAGCCATTCATTTATCCATGTCACCTATTAATGTGGTTAAAATTTGAAAATTGAACTGGAAATTTGCGATTATATGTGAATCTCAGTAAGCTAATTTTGAATACGGTAATATTTGAGCTTTAAGTACGGTAATATTTGTAGATTTACATGTGAGCTTTAAGTACGGTAATATTTGCTGAATTTTGACACCAACTCTTATGTGAAGAAAATTGTTATGTTTACCAATAAATAGCTAAAAGCAGCTTTACTTGTGACATGAAGTAACACTAAGTAGTTAGCATGCTTGCTGCAGTCTCATTGAATGCTTTGCAGCAGGCTGAGTATTGTTGACCCTAGGCCTCGAATTTGACGTTCGACAGAATGTTTTTTTCAGTTTTACACGTATTTGACATTTAAATTTTTTATAAACACGTCAACATTGACAGGTAAAAAAATATTTGAAATGTCAATTTGAAGTTTATGAATCACCAGTCAAAATTTTTAATACCTATGTTAAGTACTAAAACTTAGCTAACAGTCATTGGCATTGCGCTGGGACAGCTCCTGGGCTGCTCTTTATTTCTAATTAATCCAGGAACACATAAATGTTAGACTTCTTTATTTTCGTGTATTTGTATTGTATTTATTTATATTTTGTGTTTCTAATTATATTATTAGTTTTGCCTTCAAATTTTTCTAAGAAGAATCTATAAAATTTTCTATGGTTATAATTTACTTAATTAGTAAATTTTTCCATACTTAGTTTGCACTACTAGACTTATCTTCTTGGGACAGGATTCAGCCAGCATACAGACAGTATCACATACAGCTTGCTAATCTCTAATTTACAGTTTAGCTATTGTATCGTATCTTCTTGGGACAGGATTCAGCCAGCATACAGACAGTATCACATACAGCTTGCTAATCTCTAATTTACAGTTTAGCTATTGTATCGTATCTTCTTGGGACAGGATTCAGCCAGCATACAGACAGTATCACATACAGCTTGCTAATCTCTAATTTACAGTTTAGCTATTGTATCGTTTACATTATAATTATAATTATTGCTTTTTATTTCATGAGTTACATTTAATGGTTTAGTTACTATCATTATTATAAAGTAATTAAGCTTGTGTGTTCCCATGTCCCAACATATTGACTTGACATGCATCATTTGCTTGATTGATCTTTTTACTATTTTTACTCAAATTTATATAATGTAAAAAAAAATTTATTTTATTCACACTTTTATATAATATTAAAAATAAATTGACACTCAGCAAAATTGGTTAAACCGTGAAATGATAAGCACGAAAAACTTAAACCGTCAATAAATTTTTATTGACAGGCATAAGAAAATTGAATTTCCAGGCCTGGTTGGCCCTAAGTGGTCTGTCTAAGTGGTCTGTCTGGCGACAGACATTCTCGATGCAAGAGAATTTTTAATCATTTTAAAAATAGATCACAGTTTTTTATCGATCTCACTCTGACTTTCTTGAGTTGCTAAACTTAATAGACTGATCGCGCACTCATTGGGACTCTCTGATGGTTCAACTTAATATTTGAGATTTCTCTTGATTCAGCTTGTTTTATCACTCTTTGCATTGCATTTTGACTTATTGAAGGCTACAAGGCATCCTTAGTTTACTTGTGTTGTGTTTTGTAGAAGGAAGAATACTGCATTATATAATCCAGCGCTGCTGCCAGAGGCCTTACTAGAAAGTGCAAGCCAGAAACAAGATCAAGATCTGCTTCCAGAGGTCACACTAGAAACTGCAAGCCAGAGACAAGATCAGGATCTGCTTTTAAGTATGGATGTGTTCAATTTATAACTGATTTTGTCTCCTCAGACTCTAAAATCTGAATACCTTCCACTAAAATATTGTTTTGTTTGAGTGGAGAGTACAATACCCAAAGTTTAAGTTAAGGCATCTTATATCTTTTCATTTCAGGTGTATTGATAATTAAGGTGGCGCTTGTTTCAGGCATGGGGTTCTTTGCATGGGTTTCCAAGACCTTCCAGCCACCTCCTCCTGCTATATGCGGCACCCCCAATGGCCCTCCAGTGACTGCAACTCGCATTCGTCTTCAAGATGGAAGACATTTGGCGTACAAGGAAAGCGGAGTTCCAAAAGAGAGAGCCAAGTACAAGATCATCATCACTCATGGTTTTATGGGATCCAGAAATGATTCCCTTAACGTTTCCCAGGTAAACTATTCTTCTTCTTCTGGGCAACCAGCTCTGAATATAAATATAATGGCTGCATTGCATTACTTAAATTATAATGTTCCAATGTTCCAGGGACTTCTGGAAGAGCTGGGCGTGTGCATTGTAAGCTTTGACAGGCCTGGATATGGAGAAAGTGATCCTTATTCCACCCGATCTGTCAGAACTGCAGCTTTTGATATAGAAGAGCTTGCAGACCAACTTGAGCTTGGTCCCAAATTTTATGTCATAGGCGTCTCTATGGGGGGATACTCTATATGGGGATGCCTTAAATATATACCCCACAGGTTCAGTTTATCTATCTTATTTCTACAACGCTATAATACTTAATCTTGTAGATCACTTTTGCAAGGTCAGATGATACAAACTATCTATCTTGTAGATAATTTTTGCATGCTAATTATGGGATTCTGCACTGCTTTATAACATTGTCATTTGGAATGGTGATAATGCAGGTTAGCAGGTGTTGCACTATTAGCCCCTGTAATAAATTACAGGTGGCCCGGCTTCCCAGCTGATATATGTAAAGAAGCATATTACCAGCAACCTGTGCAGGACCAATGGGCACTTCGTGTTCCTTACTACACACCTTGGTTGACTTACTGGTGGATGACCCAGAAGTGGTTTCCTTCTTTAACCGCTATTGAAAGGAAGACGAAACCTCTAAATCGACATGACAGGGAGCTACAGGCCAAACTTGCTGCAAGTGGAATATCTGCTCAAGTACATCTGTTTAAGCCCAGCTGGGACTTCTATTAATTAGCTCTCCAGTTTTTCTTCTTAATATGAGAAAGTGAATGTTGTAATTTTCTTTTAACAAACGACACATTGGTATTGATATTGATATTAATATTAATATGGCTGTGCAGCGTTTGAAGGTAACATTGCAGCAGGGAGTTTTCGAGTCTTTGCACCGAGAATTAATGGTGATGTTCGGCAAGTGGGATTTTGATCCTCTGGAACTGGAGAACCCATTCTCTAAAAATGATGTTTGGGTTGAAATATGGCAAGGAGATGAGGACGGAGTAGTGCCAGTATCACTCCAGCGTTACATTGCTCAACATCTTTCTTGGATCCACTATCACGAACTTCCGCGGGTTGGTCACTTTTTGGCCCTAATGGAGGGCATCCCCGACCATATTTTGAAGTCCCTTTTGTTGGGTGGTGAGAAATCTCTCCCTGGCATGTCATAAAGCGTTGTTGGTTTTCCGCTTTCCCTAAGTTTAGGGCTGGTCACTTTTTTGACCCCCTTGACGGAATTTCTGACTATATTTTGAATTTCTTTTGTTGTGTGATTAGAAATCTTTACATGGTCTGTCTTTATAAAGCGCTGTAGTATTTGTGGAAGCCCTTTTTGTTTGACTGGTGAGGTGTGGTGTGGTGGTGGGTTCCTATTTTTTTAAAGCAGTAATCTAAGATACTAAGTTTTATTAATCTTAAAGTTTTTATACATTGAGAAAATATATATATTTTAGTTTTTATATATATATATATATATGTTTTTTTGTTTTTTTCACCCCATCATTTGCTTAATGGGAACTACGTGTTACATAGCTTAATGTATAAATAGTTCTAGCTTGTGAAATATATTTGGATTTGGATTATAATTGAAATCATTTTGGTTAATATTTAATTTAATGTTTTGTAATATCCCTTTACCTAGATTATTTTGTTTCTATGAGTAGATTTTATTGATGCACTTGACTAATAGATAATTAAGTAGTTATAGTATTGATATTATAGTGGGGAAAAATCTTACATTTAATACCGGGAAGAGTTAACATATAAATATTTATATGTAATAAGCTACATTTAAGAAAAACACATTCTTTAGAATAATTGAGTAATAAATATACATTAGTTATTATTTGATAAGTATAATTGATCTTTTTGAAGATCAGTTAGGGTTATCCTATCAAGAAGGATAGGGTCTTGTGAGGGGACATGGGGGCCTCATTAATGGAGAGGTTAAAAAACCGCCAAGCTCCATCCATGGAAGGAGGAGATAGGATTTCAATTTTTTTCTGGATCTATGCACTTGTACACTGAAAAGATGGGAAATGGAGACGGTGCAAGAGGTGTAGTATGTACTTTTTATTGGGAAGTGGTGGTGCTTCTACGAGGTCTTCACTCAGTTAAACCATGTCATAGCACCTTCGTTCATGGGATATTAAAGAATACCCCTAATTTCATTAGATATTGATAACTACCTACAAAAATCCTTTTGTTGATCCCCCCTCCCAATACATATATTTATATTATCAAAACTCTATTTTTACTATATATTCTTTTTTTTTACTAGAGACACTTTTTTATACCCCCAATACTTATAAACCCCGCATACCCTACTCCCGAACCCCCAAACCCCCTAATACCTATAATATATTAACCTATTATGCATGCAGTTATGCAAGACAGAGAAGGGGCGACAGTCTCCTCCAGCACTCGGAAAACCCCTTTAGAGAGAATATATTCTGGAGGAGCGGAAATAGTTGGACCCCTTCACATGAAGTGGTTGTGTGGATAGATGAGAAGAAACGGTTCGACTATGCCAAGAATATATGCACTGGACATGACTGCACTCACTACACTCAAGTTGTATGGAGGACCACCACGAATGTTGGTTGCTCCTAAATTAAATGCAACTTAGGCTATACTTTCATCATGTGCAATTATTATCCACCAAGGAACTACATAGCAGCCAGAACTTACTCATAGTTACACACAAAGCAGTCGTGTAGATGTAAATATAAACATGAATATGGGCCCTTTTAAGCTACTTATAGGATCCTCCTGTTCAATCATTTTTCGTGTACATACAATACAACTTTTATTTTTTCAATATAAATATTCTTGCACTCTAACCTAATAAATTTTATTGAAGTTTCAAAATATTTTGCACCTCTTTATTTTATATTCTTTAAACTTATTGGATGCGTTGAGGAACACACTGACCTAGGGATTAATATAATTTCTTTGAATGGTGCTATTCCAATTTTCATATAAAAAAAATCAAATGCGCTGTGGAACACCCTTACCTACGAATTGATACAATTTCTTTGAATGTTTCTCTTTCAATAGCATATAAGCAAAAGAGAAAACGCGATTATTGAAGCACGATGTGTCCAAAGGATGATTACATAATTTATGAGACCCATTCAAACAAAATCAAAATCTGGTTCCAGAAATATTTAAAGGAGCTCAGTAAATTAGCACAAACTAAGTTCCAACAATAATTAAAAGAGCAGAACAAATTAGCATTAACTAAGTCTAAAGGGTTGTTATAAAATTTACAAACTACCATATCCCAATAAATTAGCACAAACTAAGTTGAAAGAGTTCTCAGAAATGTTAAAAACTGGGATACAAAAAGTGTTGTCCCAAGAGTTACAAAAGGGGAGGAGTGAATATTTGTAGTATACCAAAGAGTATTTCTAATTTCACTTTATATTAAGGAATTCTTTCAATAATCCTTTTGTGGAACACCTCTCCCAATATACCTTTACAATTTAAACATACCTCTATTTTTCTATAGATATTCTAGGTATGCATTTCTTGATGACATTTTAATACCTCTCTTAATTTTTACCCTCATTATGGTGACACCTGTGAGCAACTCTTATGTCCCTAGAAAACTCTTATGCCCCTAGAAACCTTGAGAGTGAAATATGAAACTACATTGAGAGCAAATATTTCAATATGGGGAACAACCCCCTAATGTCACATACCCCAATTTTGTAAAATAATGTTAATTATATTAATTTGATTTTCCTAAGACATTATGTTAAATTTAATGCTAAGTAGGAACTGATGACTCAGCAGAGTCAAAAGAAGTGGAATGTAATTCTGAATATTTTATTATTAATAAATGAAAAGTGGAGACAACAGCTTGGCAGAGCTGTTAATAAGAGTGTACTGGTCAAACTGGTGGAAGGAACTAGGTGGAGAGAAAAAGACAAGTGGCAGCATCCTCAAACACTTCCTATGTTGCAGGTGGAAACTTCCCTACATTTGGGGTCATGATCCCCCAAGAAAGTGGGATCAGAGCAGGTGGCTCAATAAATGACAACTAACCCAAAAAAGACCTAGGCAATCTTTTAAAAGTACCTAATGAATAGAGTTGAGGATGCTCAGATATTTCTAGGAGAAGAATCATTCAGGAGGAATGCTCTTCAAGGAATTCATTGGGGAAAATGGAAAACTGTAAGGAAGGTGTTTTGAGAGATAATCTGCAGTAACTTGGTCTGATATAGCTTGCTAGCTGAGAAAACTTACTGATAAGTTCAGGGTTTGGATTAAGTCTGAAGACTTGTACTTGATTATTGCCGCACCTAGTTCCAACCAGGGAGACCAGAGCAAGCTCGGGGGTCCTGAGGAGTCGTTGTTTGAGCGCTCTCCAGGAGTTGGTAGGGAGGAACGGCCTCCCATTGCTGTTGTCGTCCAAGTTCAAGAACAGGATCTACCATCTAGTAATCTTTGTTTTACTATCTGTGTATGACTGAATGTTATGTTTTAGCTTATGATGTAAAGATTTAGATGGTTTAGTAATGAAGTTGTCCTTAGTTTGTCAATAAAAGAATCTTTTTGATGAAAAATAAAAACCCACCTGTGTTTTTCCTCATCTGGAGTGACCAGACCGTACTCCAGCATAGGGGTGAAATTATAAATAAAGATGGTATGATAAAAATGTAGAATAGAATGTTAATGAAGTTATAGAGTACTTTCTTCGTGTTGTTATCAGAAGAAATATCTTTTGTATTAGGAGTAGTAATAACCTATATTGGAACTGTCAGTCTATTAGAAACAGAGAAAGAAACTATATTATTTACTGACAGTAGCAGGAATGAGTAGATAAAATAGTTTTTGATACAATAGTTACTTTCAGTAACCAAATTGCTTTATAACCTTACAGTTTACTTCTTTCCAGTCTTAACTACTGCATGTGTAATAATCAAATTGAAAGAAAGAATAGTTAGAATCTCGATTTACTTCTACAGGTAATTTAGCTAGTAGCAGATTTCACTTATAAGAAAGTAATATATGTTATTCATTCATTTCTGTTCGATCTAGTTAAGCATAAACAAAAATATACAACTACTAACCTATACTTCTTAAGATATTAAGAGTGTAGTAAATAGATTAGTTCTTTTATTTGTAATTTACAATTATTAGCTTGTAAAATAAACAAGACAATATAGAATACAGAGAGTGTAAAAACACAGTAATAAAATATGAGTTTATTCCGTGATTATAACTAAACAAAGAATAAAGTTAATAAATATATAATGATAAGAACAACAATAATATATATAGATAAAGTAATGTTTTATATCATAATATTAACAGTAACCAGAATATAACTCTGTACTCAAAGGCTGTATATGACAGATACATAAATACTGTATTAAAACATAAAGTCATTATAAGCTGTAGGGTAACAATTATATGACAACATTTACAACTTTTTCAAATAAAGTAAACTAAGTATAAATAATAATAGGAGAAATAGTACTTATAGGTAAGATAACATTCTTACAGTATTTCCTTTCTATTATATATGTTGTATGGACTAAGTATGCAAGTTATATACTAAGTATAGAAACGGTATTATTATAATATTCTATCTAATTTTAGAAATAAAATATAACTTCTGTACTTAAAAGGAAGTAACTGTTAGTTACTTAAGCACTCCACAAAGAAACATGAATTGTTTTATTTTAATCTTTTTTTTAGTAAGATTATATAATAACATTGACAGTTTTTATAAAACAAACTAAATATGAAAGTAATGTACAGGAAACCCTAGTAATAATTTATAAGAAATATTATGGGTAAAAAAATCAAGTACATGAATGTGCGGGAATTAATAAACAGAGTGACAGTACGCTCAACCTATCAAGCTTAACCAGATAATATACAACCTAACTAATAACCTCATAATTCACAGAGGTATATTATAAATCAAAGATAACTACAAAGATGCTGTAAATATCTTCTTACTGCCGAGCTTTAAATAATATAATTATAACACAAGTAAACAAACAAATTTCAGTACTGTATTATAAATCAAAAGATATTTAAAGAAGACTGTATTAACAACGTATAGTATGGAGTTAGGGTGAAAACCCTGTAATATCAAAATTACAACAGAAGTAAGAAATCGAGGAATTTAAACCCCTTTCCAACTTTAGCTCACGGCCTCATGATTTATACAGCAAAGATAAACAAAAAGTCGGAAGACTTTCTAAGTCCCTCGACTTCTTCAAGTATTTGAGAGTATGGCTTAACTGCCCTCTGTCTCATTTTACTTCTTACACAGTTTTAAAACAAAAACTAACATATACAGTCACAGCTGGAGCCGGAGCACCCTCGCACAACGCAAGGGCCTCTTCAACTACCAAAAGTATCAAACAAAATAACAGGATAAACTAAAGCCGCAAGGGTTGCAGGCCTCAACGCACCAACCCTCAAAAGTCCCAAAGGGACCACACAAGAAGAAAGTGCCATGGTTAAAACCAGGCTTACTTGAAAACCTGCAACTATTGACCCAACTTGTGCCAAACGCCGCACAGAAGGGAGGGCCGAGACCTGTAACCAATGAAGAAAACAGTATTGTTAAAAATTGTATGCTGGATAAATATTCATATATTTAAAACAAGACAGCAGAGTGGAGGAAGGACTTACAGTATTCCTACCAAATCTTTCTTTATTTAGGCGCGACCACCTTCGACAGTAAAACAACCACCAACACGAGAAGAAAACCCTTCTGCAGGGCGGGAGAAGGAGATTAGCAATACAACAAACATCCAATCACAATCCAGAAGGACAAGAGCACGACTCTTACTGAGGAAGGAGTTGTTTTTCAGTCAAAGGGTTCGGGTTCGAGCTAGTAAGACAGCGAAACCCTGAAGGAAGAACAACTAACAGATGTCCAACAGTAATACTTGGGATGACACTTCTTAAACATTCTTTTGGATGAGCCCACAAGAAGATAACGAGCTGGAGGATACCATTGCAGAGGAGCGGTGCGACAAGGGTGCACCAGTACCATCGTAGAGTGGCAGGAGGCCGAAAACTACGGGAGGGATAATGGGAATAGGGTTTGAAGGAGAGACCTTTTTATCCATGCAGCACATGGTCACAACGATGCCATGTTACCACGTTAATAATTTTCATGCTGTGGGTAGATTTGTAAAGTCCCGGTGATTGTGCTACCAAGAGAAGGATTTTTAATCTTTTGGTATATCCAAGTTTCACTTTAGTTCTTATTGCAATATCAATCCACCATGCACGTAGTAGAGAAACCTAATAATCATTACCAAAACTTTGTTAACAATCATCGAGGGCGTGGGGAATCATACGACCCTTATACTTATAAAGTATGGTTTCATAAATCATAAATCAAGTCTATCCCTTTTACATTATGGCTTGGCCCTTTGCATATCCCTCTTTCTATACTTTACAACGTTTCCATCAAACATTTATAATCACAATAATAACAAGATTCTTGTAAAGTATACTATAAAAAGAGGGAAGAATCGTTGGATCTCTTAGTGAGAACTTACTCACAAGCATTTAATCATTTATCAATTTGTTACATAAAGTTTGTAACATTGTTTTATAAGTATACTATTGGTTAATATAAAAGAGATTTATAGAATTAAAATTATAGCAATTATTCTATTGTTAATATTAACTTTAAAGGCCTTGTTTGTGTTTTTCGTTAAAATAGTAAAGTTGGGTAAATAATTACAAAAGAAAATAATAACGTTTGTTTGGTAAATGTATTGCTTAAATAAATGTTTTTAACCAGTAAATTGTAACATGACAAAGGTTAAGCCACAAATCTCTTTGACATGAAATCCCTCAGCATAGAAGTTAGGCCATAAAGCTATTATGTTATGCAATTTTTTAAAGATAGTAGTCCATTAAGGACAGGCCCCTTTTTATATATGAAGGGATAGGATAAAACCTGTTTACAGTAAGTATCTATCTTAGTAAAAAAATAAGCTTTAGTTATGCTCGGGATCAGTTGATGTGTAAATAAAACTCTGTGCATCAACATGAGTATATCTTTCTCAAAGAGCAGTTTGAAATAAGTGGTAAACCCCTTAAACTTCAAAGGTTGAATTTGGAAAACAGTAATACGTAAACCCTTATTAATATACATTACGAGGTATATGTATTTGTGCACTTTTGAAAGTAAGCTATTGATTCTATAATTCCGCCATTCTTACTCTGCTTGTAAAGAATTTAGTTAAGGCATTTTGACACTTGACGACTAGGAGAGATATTGGATAGTTCAGTAATCATTAAGAAATATAAATTTACATCTACTAGAATGAAGAACAGTATAATGAATTTACCTCAATAAGCTTTGGACATTATTTAGCATTTATGTTCTTTACTGAGTTATTTTCCTTTATGCGACGAACTTATATCTGATTGTTTAGAATTAATGTCAAGCAGCACCCGAACCTCTTACTTGTAGTTTGTAAGAACATGAAAACTTTCTGCATTAGCTCGAAAGCTAAGTAAGCCCAGAATCTCATGATATCCCCACCTTGTGGTCGTAAAGAGAAAACAAGTCAGTAAACTGAAAAGAACTGCTCTATCAAATATACATGATCAAATAAATAACTCAGATAACGAATTCAGTAACATATAACTAATTAAATAATTAGTTTACTGCATTTATGAAAATTATATGCTTTTAAAAAAAAAATTAAATTTTTCGAAAAATTTGGGGTTTTGACATATGGTATCAGAGCATAAGGTTAAAACACTAGGCCTTGATGCAGCCCAATTAGCTTCCATAGAACAATAAAGTAAAATAATATACTAACATATATTCTGTTTTATGTAAAGAACAAAAAATTTCTTTTTTTGAAATTTAACAGGCAGGTATGGAGAAGCTAGGAGAGTATGCTCAGGAGAAGTCTCCAGATACAGAAACCAGACAATTGCCCAGAGAACCTATGTTAGAAGAGGTGACTACCCACTCCTCAGAGTTGTTGCAGACTATAAAGGATTTGAAGACTGAAATGGAATCATTCAAGAAGGAGAATGAGAGGATTTTGAAGGCTCAGGAAGAGTTGAACTAAATTTTAATGGAAAAGTTCCAAACTGAAGGAAGGAGCAGAAGATCAGAATCTGAGGATGTTAGTCATCAAAGAAGATCTAAAAAGATGAAGTTGGCAAAAACTGAAAGCAGTTCATCATCTGAAGGGTTCGGTGAACGACAAAGCTACCATACTACTAGTGACAGTAGCGAGGCTGAGTTGTATGACAGAAAGAACAAGTACAGACCATATGAGGAAATCTCATGGGAGTTTAAAAAGATAAAGCCCCTAACTTTTAATGTAGAGACCAAAAAAGGGGAAGAAGCAGAGTCCTGCTTATCCGAGATGATGAAGTATTTTCATATATACAATTATTCTAATCAGCTAAAGGCAAGGATGGCAATATATAATCTCTCCGGAAAAGCGGATATTTGGTGGCAATATTTGAAGAGAGTCAAGGGTATGAGGGAAAAAGAAGTTAACTGGAGTACTTTTAAAAGGTACTTCAAGAAGAAATTTTTGTCCAAACAATATTACGAAGAAAGAGCTAAAGAATTTTATGAATTGAAGTTAGGTTCAATGACTATGAAAGATTTGAACAGTAAATTCTTAAGCTTGCTGAGGTATGTACCTTACCTAGTAGACGAGAAACCTAAAGTGCAACGATTTCTCAGCTGTCTACCATATCACATTAAGGATAGAATTGAGTATGATAACCCGAAGACTCTGGAGGAGGCCACGAGGAAGGCTAATTTCTGTTTTGAGCAGAATAAGAAGAAAGAAGGCTTAGCCAACTGGAAGGCTAAGAAAAACAACAATCATCCTGAGTTTAAGAAGAAGGAATTTGTACCCCAGAGGAATTTCAAAAATAATAAGAATAAAAATTATTCTAACAATAAGAATTTCCAGGGAAATAGAAATGGTGCTTCCAATCATTCGAATAATTTTAAGGGCAAGGAAGCTGCAAATAACCATGGGAATTTTACCAAGAGTTTTGAACGTAAGGAGCCTGTTAAGTGTTGGGAATGTAATGGCCCGCACTATGCCTTGGTCTGCCCAAACCGGAAAAAGTCAGTCATCAATATCCATACTGTGCAGGAGGAAATGACCGTTGGAGAACTAGCAAGGATTATGCCCAGAATAAATGTAGCTTTGGAGAACCGCCAAGCTGACTATCAGACTTCCATGGTGGAAGTGGAAAGTATGATTAATCAAACCCCTGTAACCATTTTAATCGATCCAGGAGCTAGTCTTAGTTATATTGCACCACAGATAGTGGAAAAATGTAAGTTGTCTGTCGATAAGTTTGATAATTCCTAGTTAGTTCAATTAGCCACAGGGGCAAAAAGAAAAGTAACCTGTTTTGTGAAAGAATGTGCTTTATTTATGGATGAATTTAAAACTACAATTAAGCTTAATGTTTTGCCACTTGGCTCATATGATTTACTGATTGGCATGGATTGGTTAGAACAACATAAGGTAGTTTTAAATTGTTACGATAAAACTTTCACGTGCTTAAACAGTAATGATCAAGCAGTAAAGGTTAAGGGTATTCCTAGAAAAACTATAATCAGACAGATTTCTGCTTTACAACTTAAAAGAGCTGTTATAAAAGGATGTAAAGCCTATGCTGTAACTATTACAGATGAGGCAAATAAATCTGAACCTGATAAGTTAAAAATAGAAGATATTCCTGTTTTAAAAGAATATACTGACGTATTCCCAGAGGAAATTCCAGGATTACCTCCAAGGAGGGAATTCGATTTCACTATTGAGCTGGTACCAGGTGCAGTACCTAGCTCGAAAGCTCCGTATCGAATGAATATTTTAGAACTTAATGAGTTAAAATCACAGTTAAAAGAGTTAATAGATAAGAAGTACATTCGACCAAGTGTGTCTCCTTGGGGAGCACCAGTCACCTTTGTTAAAAAGAAAGACGAAACCATGCGATTATGCATAGACTACCGTCAGCTAAACAAGATGACTATTAAAAACAGATATCCATTGCCCCGCATAGATGATCTGTTTGATCAACTACGTGGAGCTACGGTGTTCTCAAAGATAGATTTGAGGTCAGGATATCATCAGGTAAGAATTAAAGACGAAGATATCTTTAAGACAGCCTTCAGAACAAGGTATGGACACTATGAGTTTGTCGTAATGCCATTTGGGCTTACCAATGCCCCAACTGTCTTTATGTGCTTAATGAATAATATAATGCATAAATAATTAGATAAATTTGTTGTCGTGTTTATCGACGACATCTTAATTTATTCTAAAACGGAAGAAGAACATAAAGAACACCTAAAGATAGTTTTACAAGAGTTGCGAGAACAACAACTCTTCGCGAAGTTTAGCAAGTGTGACTTCTTTAAGGATGAAATCCAGTACTTAGGTCACGTAGTGACTAAGGAAGGGATTTCAGTTGATCTTGAAAAGATTCGAGCAATCGAAGATTGGCCGGTTCCAAAAGACGTAACGGATGTTAGGTCGTTCATGGGAATTACCGGTTATTACCGGAGATTCACTGAAGGCTTTTCAAAAATAGCAAATCCGATCACTTCCTTGCAAAAGAAAGGAAAGAAATTTGATTGGAACTCAAAATGTGAAGAAAGTTTTAAGAAATTAAAAACCTTATTGACAAGTGCACCTATTCTAAGAATAGCAGATCCTAGTAAGGATTTCGTGGTATGCACAGATGCCTGTAATGATGGCTTAGGCGGTGTTCTAACTCAAGACGGGCATGTCATTGCCTATGAGTCCAGGAAGTTAAAAATTCACGAAAAGAATTACGCAACTTATGACTTAGAACTTGCGGCTGTTATACACGCCTTAAAAATGTGGCGACATCATTTAATAAGCAGAAAATTTATTCTAATGACTGATAATAAATGACTAAAATATCTTTTAGATCAGCCTAACTTAAATGCTAGACAAGCAAGGTGGTTAGCCTTCTTGAGTGAATACGATTTTGAAATCCAGCACATAAAGGGTAAGGAAAATAAGGTGGCTGATGCATTGAGCAGAAACGCAAAGCTGAACTTTACAGCAGCAATCAGCACTTATGCTTCTGATTTAAATGAACAGCTTAAAGAAGGGGTAAAACAGGATGGAATTTATCAGAAATTACAAATTACAACTAAAGAAGAACCTACGGAAAGCTTAATAAAAGGTTATAGTCTAAATGAAGATAGATTTTGATTATTTAAAGATAAACTGTATGTGCCTAATGTGCCTAAGGTTAAGTTTCTAATTCTGGACGAAGTCCATAAAACATCAAAAGACTATAACCATGCTAAGAAAAGAATATTTTTGGCCTAATATGAAATGTGAGTTAGCTGAATATATTGCTAGATGTTTGGACTGTCAACAAGTGAAAACCGAACACCAACATCCAGCTGGTTTGCTACAACCTTTACCTGTTCCTAACTGGAAATGGGAAGTGATTAGCTTAGATTTTATTACTGGACTACCCAGAAATCAAAATCAAAATGACTCTATTATGGTGGTGGTTGACAAGTTGAGCAAAGCAACACATTTCATTCCTGTCAAAACTATTTACAAGGCTGCCAATATAGCTGATATATTCTTAAAGCAGATTTTTCGGTTACATGGAATACTGAAAGTTATAATTTCAGACAGGGATCCTAAATTCACAGGAAATTTTTGGAAGTCCTTGTTTAAGGGATTGAATACAACATTGAATTTTAGCACCTCCTTCCATCCTCAAACAGATGGACAGACTGAAATAGTGAATTAGGTGCTGGAGGATTTATTAAGGATGTATGTTAAAGATCAGCCAGGTAAGTGGGAAGACTACTTACATTTAGCAGAGTTTGCATATAATAATAACTATCAGTCATCAGCTAAGTTTAGTCCGTTTGAAATTTTGTATGGACGTAAATGCAACATTCCTATCTCTTGGAATAATCCAGTAGATAGATTGGTGTTGGGACCAGAATTATTGAAGGAAATGGAGGAAATTGTAAAACAAGTGCACGAAAATTTGAAGGTGGCACATGATCGGCAAAAGAGCCAAGCAGATTTGAAAAGAACTCCCAAGGAGTTCTAGGTAGGTGAGCACGTATTTATAAAGGTAAGGCCAAAGAAAATCTCTCTAAGACTGGGGAGTTGTGCAAAGCTAGCACCACGTCACTGTGGTCCGTTTGAAATTTTATGTAGAATTGGTCAAGTTGCATATTAGCTAGGGTTACCACCTAACTTGAAAGTGCATAATGTTTTTCATATCTTTGTTTTGAAAAAGTATGTTCACGATGCTGCTCATGTGGTTGATTGGAATGTTGTACAAGTGGAACCAGAAGGAGAAATTCTGGTGGAGCCAGACTGTATCCTCGGGAGGAGGGAAATTACTCTGCGGAACCGCACCATTGGACAGGTGAAGGTGCAATGGAAGCAACTTAGTATTGAAGAGGCTACATGGGAACTGGAAAGTAATATGCAGGAGGCATACCCAAATCTATTCCAGGAGACTGCAGAGGATGAAGAATAAGTAACATCGAGGACGATGTTACATTTTAAGGGGGTGTGTATGTCACATACCCCAATTTTGTAAAATAATGTTAATTATTTTAATTTGATTTTCCTAAGACATTATGTTAAATTTAATGATAAGTAGGTATTGATGACTTAGCAGAGTCAAAAGAAGTGGAATGTAATTCTGAATATTTTATTATTAATAAATAAAAAGTGGAGACAACAGCTTGGGAGAGCTGTTAATAAGAGTGTACTGGTCAAACTGGTGGAAGGAACTAGGTGGAGAGCAAAAGACAAGTGGCATCATCCTCAAACACTTCCTATGTTGCAGGTGGCAACTTCTCTACATTTGGGGTCATGATTCCCCAAGAAAGTGGGATCAGAGCAGGTGGCTCAATAAATGACAACTAACCCAAAAAAGACCTAGGCAATCTTTTAAAAGTACCCAATGAATAGAGTTGAGGCTGCTCAGGTATTTCCAGGAGAAGAATCATTCAGGAGGAATGCTCTTCAAGGAATTCATTGGGGAAAATGGAAAACTGTAAGGAAGGTGTTTTTGAGAGATAGTCTGCAGTAACTTGGTCTGATATAGCTTGCTAGCTGAGAAAACTTACTGATAAGTTCAGGGTTTGTATTAAGTTTGAAGACTAGTACTTGATTATTACTGCACCTAGTTCCAACCAGGGAGACCAGAGCAAGCTCGGGGGTCCTGAGGAGTCGCTGTTTGAGCGCTCTCCAGGAGTTGGTAGGGAGGAACGGCCTCCCATTGCTGTTGTCGTCCAAGCTCAAGAACAGGTTCTACCATCTAGTAATCTTTGTTTTACTATCTGTGTGTGATTGAATGTTATGTTTTAGCTTATGATGTAAAGATTTAGATGGTTTAGTAATGAAGTTGTCCTTAGTTTGTCAGTAAAAGAATCTTTTTGATGAAAAATAAAACCCCACCTGTGTTTTTCCTCATCTGGAGTGACCAGACCATACTCCAGCACATGGGTGAAATTATAAATAAAGATGGTATGATAAAAATGCAGAATAGAATGTTAATGAGTTATAGAGTATTTTTCTTTGTGTTGTTATCAGAAGAAATATCTTTTGTATTAGGAGTAGTAATAACCTGTATTGGAACTGACAGTTTATTAGAAACAAAGAAAGAAACTATATTATTTACTGATAGTAGCAGGAATGAGTAGATAAAATAGTTTTTGATACAATAGTTACTTTCAGTAACCAAATTGCTTTATAACCTTACAGTTTACTTCTTTCCAGTCTTAACTACTGCATGTGTAATAATCAAATTGAAAGAAAGAATAGCTAGAATCTCGATTTACTTCTACAGGTAATTTATGTAGTAGCAGATTTCACTTATAAGAAAGTAATATATGTTATTCATTCATTTATGTTCGATCTAGTTAAGCATAAACAAAAATATACAACTGCTAACCTATACTTCTTAAGATATTAACAATATAGTAAATAGATTAGTTCTTTTATTTGTAATTTATAATTATTAGTTTGTAACATAAACAAGACAGTATAGAATACAGAGAGTGTTTAGTACAGAAAGTGTAAGAACACAGTAATAAAATATGAGTTTATTCTGTGATTATAACTAAACAAAGAATAAAGTTAATAAATATATAATGATAAGAACAACATTAATATATATAGATAAAGTAATGTTTTATATCATAATATCAACAGTAACCAGAATATAACTCTGTACTCAAAGGCTGTATATGACAGATACATAAATACTGTATTAAAACATAAAGTCATTATAAGCTGTAGGGTAACAATTATATGACAACATTTACAACTTTTTCAAATAAAGTAAACGAAGTATAAATAATAATAGGAGCAATAGTACTTACATGTAAGATAACATTCTTACAGTATTTCCTTTCTATTATATATGTTGTATGGACTAAGTATGCAAGTTATATACTAAGTATAGAAACAATATTATTATAATATTCTATCTAATTTTAGTAACATGAAATAAAATATAACTTCTGTACTTAAAAGGAAGTAACTGTTAGTTACTTAAGCACTCCACAAAGAAACATGAATTGTTTTATTTTAATCTTTTTTTTAGTAAGACTATATAATAACATTGACAATTTTTATAAAACAAACTAAATATAAAAGTAATGTATAGGAAACCCTAGTAATAATTTATAAGAAATATTATGGGTAAAAAAATCAAGTACATGAATGTGTGGGAATTAATAAACAGAGTGACAATACGCTCAACCTATCAAGATTAACCAGATATTATACAACCTAACTAATAACCTCATAATTCACAGAGGTATATTATAAATCAAAGATAACTACAAAGATGCTGTAAATATCTTCTTACTGCCGAGCTTCAAATAATATAATTATAACACAAGTAAACAAACAAATTTCAGTACTGTATTATAAATCAAAAGATATTTAAAGAAGACTGTATTAACAAAGTATATTATGGAGTTAGGGTGAAAACCCTGTAATATCAAAATTACAACAGAAGTAAGAAATCGAGGAATTTAAACCCCTTTCCAACTTTAGCTCACGGCCTCATGATTTACACAACAAAGATAAACAAAAAGTTGGAAGACTTTCTAAGGCCCTCGGCTTCTTCAAGTATTTGAGAGTATGGCTTAACTGCCCTCTGTCTCATTTTACTTCTTACACAGTTTTAAAACAAAAACTAACATATACAGTCACGGCCGGAGTCGGAGCACCCTCGCACAACACAGGGGCCTCTTCAACTACCAAAAGTATTAAACAAAATAACAGGATAAACTAAAGCCGCAAGGGTTGCAGGCCTCAACGCACCAACCCTCAAAAGTCCCAAAGGGACCACACAAGAATAAAGTGCCATGGTTAAAACCAGGATTACCCGAAAACCTGCAACTGTTGACCCAACTTGTGCCAAACGCCGCGCAGAAGGGAGGGCCGAGACCTGTAACCAACGAAGAAAACAGTATTGTTAAAACTTGTATGCTGGATAAATATTCATATATTTAAAACAAGACAACAGAGTGGAGGAAGGACTTACAGTATTCCTACCAAATCTTTCTTTATTCAGGCGCGACCACCTTCGACAGTAAAAAAACCACCAACGCGAGAATAAAACCCTTCTGCAGGGCGGGAGAAGGAGATTAGAAATACAACAAACATCCAATTGCAATCCAGAAGGACAAGACCACGACTCTCACTGAGGAAGGAGTTGTTTTTCAGTCAAAGGGTTCGGGTTCGAGCTAGTAAGATAGCGAAACCCTGAAGGAAGAACAACTAACAGATGTCCAACAGTAATACTTGGGACAACACTTCTTAAACGTGCTTTTGGACAAGCCCACAAGAAGATAACGAGCTGGAGGATACCATTGCAGAGGAGCGACACGACAAGGGTGCACCAGCACCATCGTAGAGTGGTAGGAGGCCGAAAATTACAGGAGGGATAATGAGAATAGGGTTTGAAGGAGAGACCTTTTTATCCATGCAGCACACGGTCACAACGATGCCACGTTACCACGTTAATAATTTTCATGCTGTGGGTAGATTTGTATAGTCCCGGTGATCATGCTACCAAGAGAAGGATTTCTAATCTTTTGGTATATCCAAGTTCCACTTTAGTTTTTATTGCAATATCAATCCACCATGCACATAGTAGGGAAACCCAATAATCATTACGAAAAATTTGTTAACAATCATTGAGGGTGTGGGGAATCATACGACCCTTATACTTATAAAGTATGGTTTCATAAATCATAAATCAAGTATATCTTTTTTACATTATGGCTTGGCCCTTTGCATACCCCTCTTTATATACTTTACAACGTTTCCATGAAACATTTATAATCACAATAATAACAAGAGTCTTGTAAAGTATACTATAAAAAGAGGGAAGAATCATTGGATCTCTTAGTGAGAACTTACTCACAAGCATTCAATTATTTATCAATTTGTTACATAAAGTTTGTAACATTGTTTTATAAGTATACTATTGGTTAATATAAAATAG
>LPNX010712623.1:576606-595982 GCA_001517045.1 Pseudotsuga menziesii | reverse complement strand
ATGTTTTTAACCAGTAAATTGTAACATGACAAAGGTTAAGCCACAAATCTCTTTGACATGAAATCCCTCAACATAGAAGTTAGGCCATAAAGCTATTATGCTATGCAATCTTTTAAAGATAGTAGTCCATTAAGGAAAAGCCCCTTTTTATATATGAAGGGATAGGATAAAACCTGTTTACAGTAAGTATCTATCTTACTAAAAAAAAAGCTTTAGTTATGCTTGGGATCAGTTGATGTGTAAATAAAACTCTGTGCATCAACATGAGTATATCTTTCTCAAAGAGCAGTTTGAAATAAGTGGTAAACCCCTTAAAATTCAAAGGTTGAATTTGGAAAACAGTAATACGTAAACCCTTATTAATATACATTACGACGTATATGTATTTGTGCACTTTTGAAAGTAAGCTATTGATTCTATAATTCCGCCATTATTACTCTGCTTGTAAAGAATTTAGTTAAGGCATTTTGACACTTGACGACTACAAGAGATATTGGATAGTTCAGTAATCATTAAGAAATATAAATTTACATCTACTAGAATGAAGAACAGTGTAATGAATTTACCTCAATAAGCTTTGGACATTATTTAGCATTTATGTTCTTTACTGAGTTATTTTCCTTTATGCGATGAACTTAGATCTGATTGTTTAGAATTAATGTCAAGCAGCACCCAAACCTCTTACTTGTAGTCTGTAAGAACAGGAAAACTTTCTGCATTAACTCGAAAGCTAAGTAAGCCCAGAATCTCATGACAGCCTCACCTTGTGGTCGTGAAGAGAAAACAAGTCAGTAAACTGAAAAGAACTGCTCTATCAAATATACATTATCAAATAATTAACTCAGATAACGAATTCAGTAACATATAACTAATTAAATAATTAGTTTACTGCATTTATGAAAATTATATGCTTTTAAAAAAAAATTTAAATTTTTCGGAAAATTTGGGGTTTTGACACTTAAACACAAATCAACTTCATAATTCATACACAATCATTTCAATGGCTTTCACACATAAAATTCAATCACAAGCCATACTAATTCAAGCACCAATCTCACTCCAAATACAATTGAATTTACACCACCTTCACATAGATCATACTTATTCTTGAACACTATATTATCAAGCATCTCACCTTTGTGCACTTGAGATCCTCTTCCACATACTGCATACCCATGTAAACCACCAATTGAAACCCCCCAATACCCTATTAAACCCCCTACATACATAATTATAAACCCCTTGATATCTATATGTCCATAATATATTAAAAATATCCCTTCACCCTTATATACTAGTCAATATTTTGCTTTTGTATTTTAGAGTATTAAATCCCCAAATGCTACTTAGTGAATCCCCATTGCAACTAGCTTTCTCCAAAGGGATTATAGAGTTTGGGCGTGTGTTCTCAGAGACCACCATGGCCTTGAATGATTTACGTTAAAAGATCATTCATTTCCGAATTTAGCATATGTTTATATATATGTATGTTTTCATAGGAAGAAAGTCCACTAATATAAGAAAAATTCAAAAAACTTCGATTCCTTTTGAATATTTTCTATATTTACTACTTTCATTAATTGCTAGTAATATTATGATGAATATTAATATAAATCTCCAAGCTTTGTCCAAATTAAAGAGGCAATTGAGTTTCTAACCATTAAATACTCATTTTATGTGGTGTAGTTAGCTAGGTTAATTATTTAGAAAAAATAATACTATGTTTTTTGGGGTGTAGTTAGGTAAGTTAATGTTTTTTTTAAATTGTTTTTAACATAATGTTTTTTTAACTATAATGTTTTTTTTGTAGATATCTCTCATGGAAAGGAGCACTTTGGGAATCCTGCAGACATAGAAGACCCAATGGAAGAGGATATTGATGTCCTTGAGGAAAGCCAAGTTCCAAAAAATTCCAATTTCGATGAAGAATTTGGCCTCCATGATATTGTTCATTAGTTTAAATTCTTGAAGAAAATGTTAAATTTGAAAACTTTTTGATAAGATATATTAGTATTGTTTTGAATTTCAGACTTTATTTTAGAAATAAAATTTCTATATATATTGTTTTTAATATGTTATTTACAAATATATGGTATAGTTTTTCGTGAATTTATGTGAATCTTAACATTTTGGAATATAGTCTGAAATAGTATCATTTTTATACAAAAATTATATGAAAATCCATTGAAAATAGTTGTAAATGTATTTAATTTCTAGAATTTCTTTGAATTTTGTCAATAAAAAAGTCTTATTTTGCCTATAAAAAAGTGTTATTTTAAAGAAAAAATTGCAAAATGCATATGTTTTTCAATATAACTTGCTTCTAAATGTATGTTATTTTGTTAAATGTCTAAAAAACACACTTGAAAATATAAAGTAATAATATTTTACGACAAAGATGATTTAAAGGCCCAAACAATGCCTTAAAATGAGAATGTGTGATAATAGTATCAACCCTTTTTTAAATGGAGGTAAAAATAGCTACTAAAATTAGGAGAGAGAAGAACTATGTCGAGTTCTCAATTCATAGTATAAGTGGTTATTGGTGGATAAGGAAGATGAAATGCAGTAGTTGCACTGTAGATTTGTAACCTTTTGTCAAATAATTAATATAAATATTAACAATTTTGGTGTATGTAGCCCTTCGTTAGGGGTGAACCACGTATATTGGTGTCCTTGTATTTGTACCTTATGTGTTTCATCTCATCTTTATTTAATAGTTGCAAAATATATAATAAGTTTTATTTTATGAGTGGTTCTAATCAAAAGATTATAGTATGTAGAAAAAGATGTGTAAATGTGTGCTTTCACTTTAGTTTGGGGGATAATGTTGTACCTTGAGACTTTACTTAGCTTTTTAGCTATACTTCCAATGTGTAAGTTATCTCAATGAGAATCAAGATGACTACAAAAGCATGCATATGATCTTTGTTTAAACAATAACAGTGGATTATGATGTTGGATAAAGGTTTAGTTGATGCAAATGCCATGCCATGTTCTTATGTTAGTCTTAGTTATTATGCTAAGTCTTCCATGCAATTGCGGGTAATGACTATCTTGATAGAAGGTTGGGATTATCCACTACTATTTTCATGAGTCTCTTAATGTTGATACAAATCTCTACATTAAGAGGGGCTAGGGTTTTATCAACAATTGGGATGAGACCCTATTTAAACAACCAAGTTATTCCTAAAGATTATTGGGTTACACCATGATAAATTATAAGTAGAGATACTATTACATGCCTTGGGTGAAATCCTTTTTAGTGTTGCACTGAAATAAGATGTGATTTCAAGACTTGGAACATTACTTAGAATAAAGTTGCTTTTATTTGTAATAATTACCTTAGGGTAATGATTATGTCCAAGTGGGTAGTTGTGAATGGAAAATGTTGTACTTCATCATTAGATGATAATATCATATTATCATTGGGAATAATATTTATGATTGAAGCATGAAGTTAAAAAAAAAATTACCCCATCATCAGAAAATGTAAAGAGGAGATTGGGTTCGTTACAAATGGTATCATAGTTGGTTTACAACACTCGAACCTAATGGAAGTGCTTGCATATAGGTATGTTATGAACCTTATGAAGAATAGAGTATTTGAATACGGGACTTTATGTTTACTTATTGGCATGCATACTAAAGAAAGAATAGTGTTATGAAGGCCAAAGTACAAGAACTAGTTCACTTAGAGTTATATCTTGAATGTATGGAGCTAGTTACATAAATGAAATGCAAAAATACGTGCATGAAGAGTGAAGTTTTGTTGGAAGATTGACAAGGTGATATGTTTGATTTAATTATCATAATACCTATCCTTGGGAACATCCTTTAGAGCCTACTCACTACAGCCTATGCTTTGAGCCTTGGAAACTAAGCCTCCTTTTGAACATAATAATACTACACCTTTGAAAACTATATACCTACTTTTGGGTGAGGTGGGGATTTTTCCGAAAAGATGGAAGCTAGGTAGGATAGCATGGGTATTGGATGGATCCTTGAGTAGGTTATTAACCAAAAGATCTGAAAAAGAGCCTGGTGGACTTGATCGATGACAAGGGTTCCTCCCAGGAAATCAGATATTTAGTATGAGAAAGAGTCTATGTGTTAACATGTAGCCAGTATGTTACTTTCATACACCTAGATACATTATAGTGGAAATTATATTAATATATTGATCGCATTCTAGTGTTAAAGTTTATTACAGTTAAGATGTAGTCATACACCTAGATGCCTTATAAGGATAATCATAGTTATGTGACAAGGATTAATGATAGAAGCTAAATGAGTGAGGGTTGTAATATTTAGAAGATAAGTTATTGGTATAAGGTGTAAATTGATGGAATAAACAAGTGACAATTTTAATTGTGTGAAGAGTTACTCTTAAATGTTTAAAAGGGCAGGTTCAATTAAATGACATGACCTTATGCCAATTATGTTTAATTTTAAGAGTATTATGTTAAGGTTAAAAACTAGGTAATTGATGAAAGTAACTATAGCATGTTATCGGTGGGCCTTATAAAGATAAGAGACTTAAATCATACTATGACATTATTATTAAAAGTTATTATACATATCTTTTTATGTGTAAAGATAAAGAAAATATATGTAAGCGGATAAAGACTTTATCAATGATTTAATATATCACGTAGACATTAGTTCTAATGTATTTGGTTTGTTTGGTTAAAGGTTGTTATAAAACAATACAAACATACGTTAACGATGTTCCATCATGTCCTATAGATAATGGTATGTTACATTGCAAGCTCAAGTATAATTCCTTAAAATTATGTTAGAAATGTTGAATGCATGGTATCAATAATATGGGTTAAGAATGTTGAAGAGGAAACATGGTGAAGTAAAGTTAGAAGTAACATCAAAAGCTTATAGAAAATAAGGAATGCATTTTGCTTAAAATGCATATCAATGAAAGGTATATGCAAGTGTTTTTACGATTAATTTTTCATGAAAGTAATGCATTGAGATTATGCAAAAGACTAGTTTGTTGTAACAAGAGATTATTGACATCTTAAATAGAAACTTGATATTATATTTTGTTGTTTGCTTTATGAGATTATGATGCAAATAATTTTGGTAAGTATTTGTGAGTAAAATATGCAGGTACTTAAGGTTGCAAGAAAAACTGCCAAATGGGAAATCAATGAGTTGATCGAAAGAAAAAGGGGAATTTCTCGATGAAAAGAGATAACATCTAGAATGTGTATGACTCATTGATTATTATGAAAGGTTAGCAAGTTGTTATCGTCTAATAAATTAATTTCATTATGGAAAAAAATACTCTAAGATAACTTGATACATAGAGAATATACTTTGTTAAAAGTTTGAAAATTTCTATTGAAATACTTGAGTATGATAACCGTAGAATTCTTGAGAAATATCACTTATGTATATGGCATATTTGTGATAAGGAATTTGAATCATATAATTTTTTTATTGATGCATACATGCATAGATACTGGAAGTATCAAATTATGCAACGTGTTAATGTGTTGTTAACTCTTTTGAACTGACCACTGGGCGTCCTGAGTTATAAGGATGTTAAAATTCTAAGAAAATTTTATACATTAAGAAAACCTATTTAAAACAGAACTTAAAAAATTAACTAACTAATGAAAAGGTAGAAGAAAATTGGATATTTAAATTATGTGATTAAGCAAGATAAACTGAGTTTGGTGTTAAGCATGTTGGCTCTAGAGCACCTAAGTTGTTTAGGCTCTGAAATTTTTGATAAGTTGGTATTGAGTTTCCAGTGAGAACCCTTGTGAGGTGTTAGGATATGTTGAGCACTCTATAATATTAAAGTACTAGGTAAATGACCACTAGTGAGCACCAATAGGAAGTGTTAGGATCTTAAGTAGAATTGTTAAAGAGAACCTAGGTGAGGTGTTAGGTTCTGTAGTGATATTTTTTTATGGTAATATTTCAGGCTCTTTGCAAGAGATACACACGAGATTTGTAAAAGTCGATAAAGGGTATCGTCCTTGTATCTCATAAATAAAATATATACAGGTTGAGGAGGCATGCATGTGAACTAGTGGCTCCATGAGGAGATGACCCTCATGTATATATGCATGCAAAAACTCCTAAAAGAATATTTCAACCAAGAAGTGCTTGAAATATCAATGTCATAAGAAAGGTATGTGTGTGATTTTTGGTAATTTATGCACCATAATATGATGAATGATGAAACATTGGATGACAAAGTTGTATAGGAAGTGAATCCTCATGTTACAAATGTGACAAAAGATTGTTGTTATGTGCATTAGTAATATCTTTCAATTATTAAAGGTTTAGAATATGTGAGAACGTTATGATTATGCGTGTGTTATTTGATTTACTTATGTTACAGAGCAATGTGCAAATGATTAAATGTACTTGGGAAAGGTACTGCTATACAAAATGTACAGATGTTGATGATAAATGACAAATTCATGTGCTAGAAAGAAATGCAAATAGCTAAATGATTTGTTTTAGATTATGAATGTTATATATGTTATGTACATGTCTGAAAAATGTAGGAATTACATCTTTGATGGTAAATCTAGTCTTTAAAAGATGTTATTGACAACAATAACATTATGTTGCAAACAATTTTCTCTATATGTTCCTCTTGATTATAAAAGAATAATATTTATGCCTATATTTTGTGTTTATCCTGGAAAAAGCTTGTAGTATTTGTGTGAATTGCGGGTTGTGAAATGAAAAGAACAATAGAGACATTTGGAAGAAATGCCAAAGCAAGCAAAGAACTTGTTGAGGCCTAGAAATTCGCAGGCGACAACAGCAAGGGATTCTCCCCAGTCAACGTTCCCAATTAGCCCGTGACTGTTTGGTGTAGGGAATCCATCCGGTTTGCGTTCCGGCTACCGTAGGTCAAGTAACAAAAATAAAAGGTTTTATTGGTTGTGGCCCGATCCACCGTATATATTTTTGTATTTTTTGACTTAAAGTATGATATGCAAGTGCCTATCTAACATGCAGACTTGATAAAGAATGCCAGGATTATTCACAATGTGATGCACAGGTTCTTACCTCTCGTCTTAAAACTCACAAGTATTTGAATCACACACAAAGTAAATCTAACTATCTACCTATCCCCATGGAGCCAATTTATAACCTATTAATGAGTAATGTATATTGAGCATGCATTATAAAGAGAAATTACAGATAGCTGGTATTTGTTCCCACAAACACATGAACAATTAAAGATATTTAAATAATTAGATAGCCAATTTCTTATGAACAGTATCCATTACTCATGGTGGTAATTTCACAGAATAAACCAGAAATCATTCAAACAAGAACATAGGTCCTAAGAGTCAGAACGATCTCACAGTTAGTGGACAAAAATATGAAAACGAAACAGTTCATCTTCAACCAATCCATAGCATAACATTCGAACATCCCACCAAACTTTCTCCAACAGGAAAAACAGTAATTCTTTATTGCAAAAGGAAATAGTTCTTCTTACAATATCTCTTCACTAATATAACTGGGAAAAAGTCCTTTTTTCCATCGAAGTCCTCTATATTTATAGAAAAAGAAAAAGACTGTTGGGCTGCCCACAAATAACTCTTGGGCTTCCCCAACTCTTCACCTCCCAAAATTTACTTTCACTAAGTGTTTACAAAAATTACAACATATTGAAAAAGTGAACAAATGTTCATGATGAGGGCCCTACTTGATTATTTAGAAATTTCTTCCACGCCGAAGATTCTGAAGCGATACTTTCAAATTCAGAAGGTTCCAAGAATTGAATATTTATCTCGAATTTTGCAGCCTGGTTCTTGATGGCTTCGATTCTAGTTGCACTCAGGCGAAACTGATCTTCTAATAGTTGCACACTGACTGCAGAATGATCTACCTCATTCGTTAAGGTCTGTTCATCTAAAGCCTTAATGTGTTGTATTCTTATTTCATCCTCTTGGTACCTTTTCTGCAAAATTTCCACAAACAGGCTGTGGTCCGAAAAAGCATCTATTCTTTGTTCAGCCTCTACCTGGCATCGGTTATAAGTAATCAGGAGTATTCTAAAGAATTCTGTACATGCCTCTTTTGTCTTTCTAACAGCCTTCTTGAACTTCTCGGCTGTGTTGATGGCAAATTCCAACAAGTCGTAGTCCTGCTTAAGGGCCTGTTGATCCTTTGAGGGTAGCTCTACAGGAGCTTCTTCATTGGTTTCTAGTCTTTCCATCCTTGCTGTCAGGACTTCCATGATGTCCTGAGATCGGTCAAAAAAATATGAGGAGGTCTCCAAAATCTCCTCCAAACGGCTGTCTATCTACAAAACCCTGCATCTTTCCTCCTCTATAGACACCTGCAGCTGAAGCATCTTGGCTCTTCATGCCAGCACATGTTCTTTGAAAGGTTGGAGATTAACCTGTTGTTCTTTGGCTTCCTCTAAAGCTACTGTTAGTGAGGTAATCTGCTCTTGAAGTTTTGCCTCTTGCTCTTGAGATTGCCTCTCATTTGTTTCCAAGGCAGTCTTCTGCAACTCTAGATCTTCTATCCTTCCTAGCAGCTGTTCCTTCTCTACCCTCAACTCTTGATATTCCTGTTGTACTTTCTCCAGACATTCTTTGGCAGTCTCCATCGATTTTCTCTCTATTTGGAGAACCTGAAGTTCAGCCTTTGAAGACTTGATTTCTCTTTGTATGTCTTCAAATTTTCTTTTTAACTTATTATTTTCCTCCCTTTCCTTTCTCAGTGTATATTTTAATTGAGCAGAAGACTTCTTTGACTGCTCCAGATCGGTCATTATTGTATCTACATTGTCTTCTGAAGCATGGATTAATGCAGCGCCTACTCTGATAGTGAACCTGGGGTCTCTATCTGTCCCGTAAACAATGGTTGTATCATTTATCATCTTACCGGACAGCCCCCCGGTTTCAACCTTCCTCTCGGTTCTCTTTACTATCCTTTTCTTTTCTTTATCATAAAATATAGTATTAAAATCAAGCACTTCTTCCCCTTTCTTCTGTTCAAAGGGGATGAGTCTAAGGGTGGGGACCATAGACTGTCCTGGTGGGCTGACAGCAGGTACTTCAGGGTCTTGAATGTCGGGGTTTTCCACGTCCTGGGTCTGAATGTCTGCTGCGCCGGAGGCTGATTGTTCTGTCACTGTTTGGGTCAACTTCATCTTCTCTGCCTCTTGCTTCTTCAGCTCCTCATCTAACTTCCTTTTTCTCTCTTCTTCTTCAATCTTGGCAGCTTCTTCTGCCTTTCTGGCTGCCTCTTGTGCTGCTCTTCTTTTCTCCTCCTCCTCTCCCTTTAGCCATCCTTCGGCTTCTTGGGCCAATCTTTGAGCTTCTTCGTTTCTTCTCCTGGCTTCCTCTTCCTCGGCCTTGGTCTGCTTGTCCTATCCCTTTCCACCTTTAGTGGTAATTTTCTTTTTAAATCTTCTCCTTAAAGCCGTTATGTTTAGAGCGCTACGAAAAATGGACTCTTCTCTATCCCAATGGCTGGTGTACTCAAAATGGACATTAGCCTCCTTGCAGTGCTCTGCAACCTTATTATGGGAGTCATTCCTGTGGAATGGCATCTCCCCAAAATGGAACTTTTCCAACTCCTCTACGAATTCATCAGCCTTCTTTACTCTAGTGAACTTGTAACTCCCTAATCTGAAAGGCAAAGGTGGGTATGCTGCCTTCTTATGTTCAAGCAAGAAAATTCCTATGCCATCTAGAAATACTTGCCTGACTGCCTCTTTGTGAATTACATAGTCTGTGGCATACTTCGGAAACAATGAGGGTGCTCTAGAGCCTCCAAACATTCTGAAATAGAGCCCATCCTCAGTCAAGTAATAATCAACATACTCTTCAATCACCTGCAACGCCTCCTCCGACATGCAGTCACATTCTTTTAAGAAAATAAGGGTATACAATGGCATAATGAAATGCTCACACACCTCCCTATAGTGACTGTGGTATATATGGGCCCACAGTGGCTTGTACGATGAGTAGATGGGTGATCTTTCCCTATCCCAGATGCATCTCAGGTTAGGGAAAGGTTGATTGTAAAGTATGCAATCCATCAGTATGGAGCTCATATAGAACTCTGATTTCTTTTGGGACACCCCTCCTAATGCTGATGCCATGTAGGCCGAGAGGCTATTGGACACAATATTAGCCCAATTGAAAATGGTCCCCTATGTTGCAACATAAAAAATTATTGGCACCCACTCCAATTTGAAGCTTTTGTCATGAGCTCTCCCAAAAATCCTATTAAGCATCAAGGCAATGAACCTGTAAGGGGTTCTTAAGCTTGTGGTGTGATATTCTTCGGTTGGCCTGGTTCTAAAGTTTTTTCCAGGCATGAGCATCCTTTTGAGTGTCTCAACGAGATCCATCCTGATGCTTTTTAGCCAGTCTTCAGTTAGATAGGTTTGTGCTTCTGGCAAGTGGTAGGCCAGGGCTACATATCCAGGGCTATAGGAAACATAACCTTGTTTGTCAACATTCTCCAGAATCATGGTGGTCACGTCTGCCCTGGGCAGAATCCACCCAATCACTTTAGAGCAAGGAAAGAGTTCAGGTCTTATAGCAATCTTCATTAACGAAGACCTCTCTATGTTGACATAGATATTTTCTTCCTCGAAGCCTATGTTAGGCACCTCGCGGTGCGTAATCAATCTATAGATTTCTCCCCACTGATATTCTGGCTCTACACCAATTATGCATTTGGTGTCTTCATAAATATAATCCACTCTGGTGATGACTTCGATGTCAGGTTCTTCTTTGACTGCGGGATCCTTCTTCTTTTGACCCATAGACATTTTAAGTTTCGATGAATTTCCCTGCCATGTACAGAAAGGTATTTTAGGTTCTGCTAAGTAGTTTTCAGACAATTTTACAGATTAAGATAACAATATAAAAGGTTTTACCTCATCTGCATCAAACATGACTGCAATTAATAAAATATGAGCAAAATTCATTCAACAAATGCTCCTGCCTGAAAAACTGGAACCAACGTAGTCCAACAAAGATTGAGTGTGGGAAAACTAGGTCTACGTCATAATTAAAACAATCTTGAGCTTTCTGTGGGTGCCATGACTACTACGTTACGCGAAACACCAGCGGTGCTTACTTTAGTAACTCAAAGGGGCGCTTCAGGAGATAGCACTATCTGTGTGCATTCTACGGTCCATCTTAGGCTGGGCGATGCTATACTACCCCAGACCGGTTCGGGTTCGAATTCAATCGTGAACCGGGTCGCTCTTAAACAACGGACTGAAAACAATGACGAGGTCTTGGTTTGAAAGACGCAGGTGATCGGACCAATGGAAAAAATTTGCCATTCCCCAGGCAAAACATGGAAATCTTCCCCGAACGATCACACATAAAATGGGGCAAACTGGTGCAGACAGCGTAACGGCCGTCTGCACTAGTTTCCCCAACCATCGAGTGCAGGGTAAAAGGCCATAACAGCCGCGGAAGAAAACACTCCGCAGGCTACAAAGAATTCCCCTACTAACAGTCACGCTACTTGCCCCAGCATATATACATGTCACGACGGGAAATCGAGTGAAAACCTTAACCATGGAAATAAACCATTAAAACGTCCAGTAGAATGGAATGGGATAATGAGTACAAGAGCCTACCTGACACTGCTGCACGACTGGCAGGAGGAAAACCGTTGAGTTTCCATGGCGGAGCCACCTAGGAACGAGGGTACCGATAGCAAGGGTCTTGGTTAGCTCGAGCGAAAACGATAGCGCAAAGACAGTCCAAAATAACAATAATACAATATTCTACCCAACCCCATATATATATATATATATCCTCGGTCAACCATACTCGGTGGGAGAAAATCATCGGGCGGTAAAAAACACGGGATCGGAGGGCATATCATCATTGCCTCTCGCAACGTCGGGCGATGAAACAGTTGGGAGAACCGCCGAGGCATTGGAAAGAAACCAAATGATACTTGCATCGGAGCTCACAATATTAAAACGTCAGAACGATAGAAGGATGAAGAGCCGCAATGGCAGAAACATAAAAGACATCGAGTTCCGCAAATGGCAAAATTGGAGGAAAAACCAAAATAACTTTAACCGAGAAAACTCGGTTCCGCGAAAAAGTAAAATCAAACCATCAGAAAGACAATTCTTTTCAAAGCCGCCACGGCGGATGCCGAGAAATCAAGGATCAATGAAACAAAATGGCGGGATCGAAAAAGTTAAGGTGATGTGCTATCCGCAATTGCGGAAAACTTAGAGACAATATGTCCCGACGGGATTCCAACCGACAGCCGATTTAGATGAATAAGTGAATAAAGGCATCGGAGAAAATAGTTGGACTCGATTTCTTATTACTCCTCCGCAATGGCAGGTGCGCAGGTGACTAAACTTCCGATTTGAACATCAAAATGCTTTCGACGGCAAGGTAAAGCTTAAAACAAGTAGTGAAACATTCGGGCTTAAAAAATAGTCTCTCTGCGGAACATCGAACCAAATCAAAAAATCACACACAAAAAATAAGTGAAAGGAGGGTCCCGATTTTTTTTTGAATTTTGGGAAAATGTTGCAGCTGCAACAATTGGCGACTACCTGGTGAACCCTAGATTTCTGACTTAACTTCTTCCCAGTAAAAGACTGTCTAGCTCAAAAGTTGAATTCTTCTAGATGCTTGTATTCCTAAGCTGGCAAATCCATGCATTTAAATCATCGAGAAGCAGCCCATTCTTTGGGGAATGGGAATACTCAAAATATTTGCAGGTCCGGATAACTCTTTTGAGGCCTAATAAGTGAGATTTATTTTACCTCTGTCTTTAGGTAGTTTCTAGCTTGGACACCACAGGATCGTAACATATGGTAAACAACACTATTCCTTTGTTCCTCATTCCCATGCCAATTGCACTTTTGTGTTGTTCGAACTTTTGTTCTTTTGAGTCCTCCATCTGCCTTTCTTTCTGAATTTTATTCAGGCTCCTCTATCCATAATGTCCTTTTGTGTGAGAGAAAAATTTACTTTTCATCTCACGGACGGAGAAGAACTTTTGGCAATTTGAAATTCATGTTTCTGATACGTTGCTTTGATATGGATTGTTTCTTTAAGGAGTTTTGACTCTTGACAGCCTTTAGGCTTTCTGACATCATGGCATGGGATCATTTATATATATAGTAAACTGTTTACCTTGCTTCCTCTCCGTGGGCCCTTCGCCATCACACCCTAGGACATCTTAGATGTGAAATGGATGGAGCCTCGAAATAGTATTCCAGACCTCTTAATTCTGAGTTATTTACAGGGGTTAAGTAGGGCTTCAATGAGTGCATGTCCAATTAGGAACACTTCCTACTAGAAGACATTCTATTGTTTAAAAAGCACAGTCTTTTCCTCAAGATTTCAGTTAATTAAGAACCCTGATGTTTCCCATGCAACCAAAAGTTTGCCTCTTTATTCAAAACCAAAATAACTAGAAACAAAGGGTTAAACCAAAACAAAACAGCATCCATTTATTTATGTACAAAACATTAAGAAAAAGAAAATTGTGTGCCCACCCTTGAAAATTATTCAATCTAATGAGTCAAGGGGCTAGGCTGTATTATAGGTGAAATACCTATCCATGGTCTAATTGTACTATTTTTGAAATCGAAACCATGTCTACTGATCTATAGTCATCCTTATCAACCTAAGGAAATTGAAGGAGATCAGGCTGAGTGTCAATTATAGAATTGGATTTTCCTGAGGCATGATATCTTATTTCAAGCTCCGTTAGATAATTTCCCAGAATAGAATTAGCAGATTCATTTCCTTCTCCCAACTTAGTGACAGTGTGTTTCCTGTAAGGTTCTCTTGAAATTTTGATCTGATTTGGGGTGCCCTTACGAGGTAACCATAAATGAGACCAGTCTGAGGAAAAATACCCCTTTAGCCTGGCAGACCAATCTCGATTCAGAATAAGTCCATAACCATCCGGTATGTCACCCACCATAATATCAATAAATTGACATATCATGTTATTTTCATATAAACGAATGAGAACATTCTTCATTTCCCCCACTACTTTGACACCTGTTATGTCTAGTTGAACTACTTCCCAGGCTATGGGCTTGGGTTTCCCATTAATATTTTTGCATGCTACAAGTGGCATAACATTTACCGATGATCCAGAATCTACCAAGCAATTATGCACATTATGATTCAGCACTTCTAGAGTCAAAAGGAAAGGTGGGGTTTTAGCCTTTTCTTCCCAACTTGGTTCAACGTCTCCCCCCCCCAGTTGGTTTTCAGTGGGTACTTCTTTTTTAGGCTCCTCGGTATTTTCAGTGTTTCCTTTGTTAACATCTACTTGTCCTTCCATAAGTTTGGCATGTTCGTTGATTTGCTCTGTTTCCTGGATGACAGTAGTAACTTTGGGTACTTTATCTTCCATATTATCATTTAACTGTCTCTTGACATTCTTTTGCTACTTCTTAATCTTTGAGATTGTTGCATCGTCTTTAATTATCAGATCCATGTCTTTTGTTGCTGTTGGTATGTTCTCAGGTTTAGCAGTACCCTTCTCTGTATCAAACATCGAGACACAATCCCATAAAAACATGGTATCATTATCTTGTCTGTAGATGGTCTGAAAACTCTTTTTCTCTTCACCATTGTCCTTAGTCAATTTAGAGTCCAACAACTGATTCATTACCAATGTCATCGAATTTAGCCATTGAGGACAATTCTTTTCAGAATGGGGTTGTTGGTGAAAAGTGCAGAAATTGTCTCCCCTACCTCTGTTAGATTCATTGAAGCTGAATTATGTGGAGGGGTCCTCAATTGGTTGTTATCCTCCTTTTTTTGGTAGTAGGGTTTATAAGTTTTCTGAACTTCCCTTTCTTTCTCCAAATATATTATTCTGTTGGAGATTTTTTGAATCATTTTTAGCATTCCCTCAAAATCATGTCATTGCTCCTCTTTAGGTTTAGACATCAATAAGGCTCTTCTCCCGGCAATTTTTTCTCGAGGTAGCTCGGGATAATCTTCTATACTTTCCTTTTCAGCCTCTACTCTTTCTGCCTCTTCGTAAGTTTTTGCTAACGTAGGTTTGACCTTCATTTTGGCAAACATGGACAACTCAGGTCCCAGAGCTGAGGTATAATATTCAATTAGGACCTTGTCTGAGGGTCTGTCAGTTTCAGAGAAGTTCTTGAGGTAAGTTGAAAACCTTTGAGTGAAATGATGTACCTTCTCATTCTTTTCTTTTTTTAAAACACCCAGACCTTTCATTTGTGATGCATGCGTCTTTTGGGCTGCATATTTAATTCTGAAAATCCTTTCAAAGGTGTCCCAATCGAGGATAGAGTTTGCAGGAAAACCAAAATACCATGATGCTGTTGTGCCTTTAAGAGTATGTGGGGAAATCCTACAAACCACATCTTCATATTCCCCAGCCCTTAACCCTTCTATTGCCAAATAGAAGCTTTGCAAGTGGTCATCTACGGAAACTTTCTCATCAGGATCAAACTTAGGCATCAATTTCTCAAAAGCTTGAGGTAGGTTATGCAATGGAGGTGTTAGGTTCAAAGGTGATCTGGCTTTCCAAGCCAGCGGTGGGTTGGGCTGATTCACATTTATACCAGCCATGAGTGGAAAAAGAGGCAGTGAAAGCACACGAGTTTGAAAAGGAGAATAGTAAGGTATACCCAGGCCTATTCGCTTCCGAGGATAAACCACTCCCAAGTTTGAAATTACAGTTTAATGGAGACCAGATCCATACTACTCCAATTTAGGAGAAATGATAAGCTAATAATTGCATGTGTTTATGGATAAGTGTGAATTGAGAGATTTGCTTATGTTAATATTTTTTTATTTAAGTAGATCTCAACAACATTTAAATTATTACTTTTTAAAGGGATGTGATTAGTAGTATTTCATAAAATTGTAGATTTTATATTTTTTTATTAAAAAGTGAAGGAGAAAAACAATGAAAAGTAGAAGGAAAAAAACACTTAACTTTAAGATATCTTAGTTAGTGGGCTCTACCTTTTTGTTTTCATAAAGCTATACCTTGTTGTTTTTTGCGAAGTGACACTAAATATGATATTGTATTGAAAAATAACAGTATTGTCATGTAAAAGTATACTAATGTCCATGTTTAATGTAATGAGTTATCTTTTTATTCCTTAATAATGCAATAATATTGATAACACTTAAATTCCATATTCAACTAACGTTAGATTTTATACTCTAACTATAAATCATAATTTTATTTAAAAATGATATTACCTATGAATTAATCAAGTATTATACTATGTAATTTTATACATGATTTCATTGGTTCTAATTCAACAAATTATTTAAGAGGACTTCATGTGTATATAGTGTAATTGTAGGTTTTTATTGGATTAAGAATTTTCTAACCAATATTGTTAGTAACAAAGAATTGTTTTAATATTGGCATTCATCACATATAATATATGCTAGGCAATGCAAGGATTTTGTGACTATATGAGTATCTTTAAAAATTAAAACCTTTGGATATGTAAAGATTGTATATTCATAACAAGCCTTTCAACTATTCCTATAGACATCACACTCCTACTTGATAAGATCACTCTATCTATGATAGGATTTTCAAACCTCATTAATGCAAACTAATATTTAACACTTCCATGAAAAGTAAATTGAAACATAATAAATTCCTTGGTTATAGAAGACAATCTCCTTCATTGTTATGTTGGTTATTACTTGAATGTCGAACCATGCTATGTCGAGGAGAGGGGTTTGGATTTGGGGATGTGGATGTGTTTCCATTTAATCCTAGAAACTCTCTATAAATTTCCCCAAAACTAAGGGTGAGTGCAAGCTAATGAGGATCAGTTTTGGTGCATTTGATGCAATAGAAAACTGAAAAATCAGGCATCCCTTAACTTACTTGGATTTTTTTAGATACTTATAAAAAATATATTCCTTTTAGTAAAAAACATGAAATGTAGGAAATTGAATCACGTTTTCGAATATATAAGTTTTATGTATTGAAATTTTTTGTAACTATGCCAAGTTTCATTTTTTCTAACAGTAACTTTTTAATTTTTAGGCAAATGATAAGGTATATGTTTTTGTGCATGCAACCTTTGAGGGCCTAAATGATGGTTTTGGGATACAAAAATTGGCATGCATGTAGAGAACATATAATACTAGTGCAACACTATTTTCGAAAATAAAATTAGTAATTTCTAATTTTTTTAATAATTATCTAAGTGATCATTCCTAAAATATTGTACGTCTTTTGTGGGTGCAGTCTTTGAAGGGCTTAATGAGATAATCATGAAATGAGTTTTTTTTATAGAATGTAGAGGTCAATGTATTCTAATGCACCATACTTTTTTTTTAATGATGAAGAATTGATAAAGTTATGGAAAAAAACACTAATTATGTGTTTTTTGAGTTAAGGAGTTAGGACACAATAGAAATTGAAAGAAAAAGGAAAACATTATATTTTTAAATAAAAATTACATATTTTAAAACTGCAGAAAAAATGTTATATATGTTTAATATTTCGTCAAAATAAATTGTGTGTAGCATATTGTAACAAGTGGGTAAACAAAAGCTTCTTCGGAAACTAGAAGAGATTCCCAGTTAGCCATGGTTTATCATTTACCATGGCACGGGTTTGGTATTACTGAATCAAAGTCCAAACTATACACACGTGACTATTGGTGACATGCGAGCAAGTAAATTGGCATGGTTTAGGTGCTATAAAACGAGATCACGTTATGTTTAAATTCAAATTACATCTCCCTCCGTTGTAGAATTGAAAAACGTGTGCACATTATATAACTACAGAATGCATGCGCGTTATATAACTATAAAATGAGTTTGCGTTATGTAGTTCTATAATTATTGTGCATTAATCAAGACATCAAATGTATGGTTAATAGTTGAGAGGGGGTGTGGAAGGGTCAAGGTCCTATGGGATGCTGAAAATTCAAGTGGGAATGGTTAATAGTTGAGAGGGGATGGGGATGGGTCAAGGTCCTAAAAGGATGTCAGAAGTAAAAGTGGGGATGGTTAATAGTTAAGACGGGGTAGGGAATTCTCAAGGGCCTAAGAGAATGTTGTAATTTTAATTAGGGATGGTTAATAGTTGAGAGGGGGTGGGGAAGGGTTAAGGGCATATGAGGATGTAATTTCAAGTGGGGATAGTTAATAGTTGAGACGGGGTGGGGAAGGGTCAAGGGCCTATGAGGATGTTGTAAGTTCAAGTGGGGAGAGGTTAATGAAATGGAAACATGAAGGGTTATAGGGGTGAAGGGGAGTGGGGCTTGAGAACACTAATATAAGGATAAGAAGTGTTGAATACATATAATGTTAGAAGTGGTACATGAGACTTAAGAGAAAAAGGGGGATAATGTGGAGAGGAGGAAGTGGATGATGGTTTAATGAGAGAGAGGATTGGTGAATGGAAAGGTGGATATCAAGGATTAAAGGAGGAATAGGGTGTGTTAGAGGAGAGAGGCGAGAGGAGGGGGGATTTAAGAGAGGGGAATGAGATGGGATGAAAGAGAGAATAACGATCATAATGACATAGGGGGTTAAGGAGAAGGGATAAATTGAAAGCATAGAGGAAGAAAGGAGAGAGAGAGAGAGAGAGAGAGAGAGAGAGAGAGAGAGAGAGAGAATGATGTAGAGAGAGTTTGAGCAAGAATAAGATAGATAGGGATGGGGTAATCAAGAATAAGAGGTATGAGTGGGAAGAGATATAAATGGAGGTAGGGAGAGGAAGAAATCTAGATAGAGAGATGTGGAGAAAGTGAGAGAGGGAGAGGGATATTGGATATTGTGGGAGAAAGAGTGAGAGAGCAATGGAGGGAAGGGGGATGTGTGCATGTGCATGTGTGTGTGTGTGTGAGAGAGAGAGAGAGAGAGAGAGAGAGAGAGATGATGGAGGTAAGGGGATGAGATAGATAGATAGAGAGAGAGAGATGATGGAGGTAAGGGAATGAGGGAGAGACAGAGGGAGGGGGGAATGGACATAAAGTGAGGGAAGGAGATAAGAAATGGGGAGGGACTTGGAAGGAAAGGAACATAAATTAAGGTAGGGGGAAGGGACATAGAGTGAGGGAGGGAGACATGAAATGGGGAGGGAATTAGAGGGGAAGGGACATAGATTAAGGGAGGGGGGGAAGGGACATAGAGTGAGGGAGGACTTGGATATATGAGTGAGAGAAAGATGGGTATAGAACAAGAGAAAGGGATATGAAGAAAGGGAAAGAAGGTGTGGGTGGAAGACATGTAGGGAGTAGTGGTGATGGATAGAGAGAGATAGAATACGAGAGGTGGAGGGGACATAAAGTGAGGGAGTGAGAGAGAGAGTGATGGAGATATGGTGATAAGTTCAAGGAAATATAACATGAGAGAGAG
>LPNX010712623.1:562604-576525 GCA_001517045.1 Pseudotsuga menziesii | reverse complement strand
GGGGGGGGGGGGGGGGGGGGGGGGGGGGGGGGGGGGGGGGGGGGGGGGGGGAGAGGGAGAGGGAATTTGGGATAGGTAGGGTGGGAAGGAGGAAGAGGAAGTGAGGGAGAGAACGTGAGTTAAATAGAAGGGTATGGAGGAAGGGAGAAAGGCATGGAGGGATAAGGAGTAAAAGAGGGGGGCATAAAGTGATGGAGGGAGGCATAATGAGGGATGTAAAGAGAAGGTGGAGAGGGAGAAAGTTCAAATTGTGGAGGGATGGGGTGGGGAGTGAGAGATAGAGAGATGGAGGTGGAGTGAGGGAGGGATGAAGATAGAGTGAAGGAAAGAGATAGTGAGGGAGGGATAGAAGGTGTGTGTGTGTGTGTGTTTTGAGGGGGTGGGAATAAACACACGCACACACACACACAAAAACACAGAGATGGTGTCAAAGACAAAGGGTGGAGGCATTGTGAGTGATGGAGATAGAGGGAGGTTATGAGCGAGAGAAACATTGAGATGGAGGGTGAAAGATAGAGAAATATGATGTGGTAGAGGGATGGAGGTAGAGGGGTTGAGGGAGATATTGGGACAGATCGAGGAAAATATATAGGGAGGAAGGGATATAAGTTGAGAGAGAGAGAGGGTAGGGGATAGGGATAGAGAAGGTGGAGAGAGGTTATGAGAGAGTGGGAGTGCGGGAGGGACATACAAACACATAGAGATAAAGAGAGAGAGGGAGGTTGTGAGAGAGAGGGGGGGGCGCACACACACACACATAGAGAGAGAGAGAGAGAGTGGGTGGAGTGAGCGACAAAGAGAGAGGGGGGAGGGGTGAGAGATAGAGAGAGTGATGGGAGAGATAGTGAGGGAGGTATAAATAAGGTGGAGAGATATTATGAGAGAGGGGGAGTGAGGGAGACACACACACATAAATATAGATATAGAGAGGGAGGTTGGAGAGAGAGGGGGGGAGGGACACACACACACACATAGAGATAGTGAGAGATGGAAATACACAGTCAGAGAGGATAGTGAGCAATGCATAGAGGGATAGTGAGTAAGGGACATTCCTACCCCTATATGTCAAAAAGATTCCTTTAGGGTTCAATTCTTGGATTTCCTCCCTTGACCATGTTGAGGCCTTAATACCCATATCTAATGCTCAAAAGCTCTTAAAGGAATGTACATATTTTCTTGGATACCAAACATACCTTGAGTAGTTCAAGTGTGGTTCTTCAATAAAATGCTCATTAGCATGGGTTCCTCAAATATTCCTTTATGACCTAAGGCACGGCCATATCCCTTCAATCATGTGATGGAGGTCCCATTCCTACTTCTCAAAAAAAACTAATTCCACTAACATTCATATTCATAGTCCAAATATACCTATGATATGCCATGTGTGATTTTTTAAGACATCCTTCCTAGCCTTAGATGCCTAGAATATTTTTTTAGGGCCTAAGGCCCTAGTTTCCTCCCATGACCATGTCCATGGCCTTGAGACACATACCTATTTCTCAACAAATGATGATGGAATCCATATCCCTGTTAAGATTCAAATGATTCCTTTCAACATCATATGTGGTGGTTGGAGGCACCAATTCTCCCCCTAAATGGTTAACAACCTCCTTTAAGGCCTAAGGACCAAGTGTTTCTCCCCACCCATGTCAAGGGACATAATACCTGTATTTAGTGCTAAATTTTTTCTAATGGCACTAGCATCCTCATTCCAAGGTACATGATACCATGGAATTTTCTCTTAAGGTTGCTCAACACATCATTCTTGGCTCTGCATGCCTAGAAGCATCTTCTAGGGGATAAGGGCTAGGTTTCCTCCCCTTATTATGTCTAAGGCCCCAAGACACAAACATAGTACTTAGAAAATCCTAATGGTTCCCACATCTCCCTTCAAATGAAAAATACCAACCTGAGAGGTCATTTATGATGATTCAAGGTGTCATTCATGGACCTTGATCCTAGAAGCTAGTTTACAACCTAAAATCAACTATTTCTTTGCCAACCATGATTAGCACCTTATCCTCCATACCTAATGCTAATTTTTTTTTAATCATGGCCATATGCCAACTTAATGGTTGAGTATACACTTAATATATCATGTGCATTGTTTTGAGGTGTTGTTCTTGGCCGTATATGCCTATACGATTCCTTTAGGGCCTAAGGACTAGGTTTCATCTCTCAACCATGACTATGGATTTGGTCCTAGTGCTAAAATAATTCTAATGAACTCCATATTCTCTCTCATATACAAAATATCACATAGGGAGGTCTTATGTGCAGGTTCGATGCCTTGTTCATGGATCTCAAGCCATAAAAACTACCTTTAGGGCCTAAGTCTTGACTTTCCTCCCCCAACCATGCTCAAGGAAATATGAACCATACTTAGTTGTTAAATTGTCCTAATGGCATCTATATTACAACACAAAGAAAAATATTATTCCTAAGTTTTGATAATGACACGATGATGCAAACTATGCTTTTTATTCGTTGTGCTAGTCGTGCACCAAACCCATTTATTGTGGTTTTCCATAGCGTGTGTGCATTTTTGTCTCAATAACGCATGCACATTTTTGAAGAATATAAACAATTCCCTATCCCATTTTTATAGTCATTCTTACATTATGCAAACTACTAACAAGTAACATTCACTATCTTTGAAGAGGAACGCAAGATCTCTATTTGAAAATTCACAGTACACCATCTCTATCATTCATTTTCTTATGCATGTGAAACATTGAGGACAATTTTCATGGTTTATCATTGTGGTGTTGGGTTATATGAACATAATTGAAGAAGAAAATCATCAAGCTTGAAGAATCCCTCATCAAAGAGAACCAAAGATAAGATCATCAACAATCATTTCCTATTATTGAGGAGCACATAGGACAATTTTCATCACCAAGAACATTTCATGGTTATGGTGAATATATACAATTGTGGAAGAAAACTAGCATGGGGAACAATTTGTAATTGGAGAGAGAAAAATCAATATTTAACTTTAATTTACTTGTAATTAAGGAGCACCAAAGACAAATTTTCTCATTCATCAATATTGTGATGGGAAATATACATAATTGAGGAGGAAAACAGAATCACTCTTGAATAATCTATAATTCAAAAGCACCAAAGAAGATCTTCATCATTTGTTCAAGCTTGCAATTGAGGAGCACCAAAGAAAATCTATATTGAATTGGTCATTGTGGTGATGGGGAATATATGTAATTGAGGAAGAAAACCAGCAAGGAAGAAGAAACATCAAGAAATCATTGAAGAAGAAAGAGAAAATAAAAGAATTGACATGATGAATTGGAGGCTTTATTTGGAAATTTATCCAATTCCAACTATAGAGGATACCACGATTCATCCTATTAATCCATGATAAGAAAAAAAGAATCATTCATTAGAAGGGCCCTCAATTTCCACAATAGTTAAGGAACACGCACTCCATGGAACTAATCAAGAAGTAAAGCATAGGTGCTCATTAGGGGATGTTTCAATTCCCACATCAAGTCAAGGTAATAAGTCACCATCTCAAGATTAATCTCATGAAGAAGCATAAAATTTTATGACCTTTTATGGTTATATAATTGATGAATATATAGAAGCATTGCATGTAGATCCTAAAACTTGAAGAAGAAAATGTTATCGAGACCATTTATCTGGATGTTCAAGTACCACCATCTAACAACCAAGAAGAGAATGAAGGTAAACACACTACTACTAAAACACCAGAGCATCTTGGTGGTGTGCTACATAGTACAATTCCAAACCCCTTAACTCCATTAGCAAGCACATGCCGGAGAACTCCAAAGCCTATATAGGTTGATGAAAGTCTCCTTAATTCCCTTGAAGGTATGTTATGTAAATGTAGTATTTCTTATCAAACTCAACATATACTAAATACATATTTCAATTCTAAATGTGATAGAGATAAATGTAGATTATTTCTATCATTTATAAAATCTAGGTGTATGAATATTGTTAGGAAAAAGTTAGGTATAAAGATTATAAAGAAATATGAACCAAGCTCACATATAGTTAAAGTATTAGTAGAAACCTTTAGTACAATTGGTAAAAATACACATTCAATAGGATGCAATGCGACTCATCGTGTGTTGTCATAAGCAATCATAAATAAGAGCACTAGGGTCCTTCGTTTTCTCAAGCCTACATACAAAATTGTTAATTTGAATGTAAAAAACATTTGTAAGTATTCTAATAGAAGATAACATCTTGACACAACTGACCAGACATATTTGTGGGCCTTTAATGGTAGGTTGCCACAGTGCAACATGAAGCTAATTGATGTAGTAAAGTGACTAGTGCAGAGTTTTTGGCATAACACAAGGCCTTATTCAAATCAGAAGGATGTACTAAAACTTAGAAATGGTTCAAAGGATCATGAACCACATATTAAACATCTTCTTGATATAACAAAAATGAAACTATATGATAAATTTAAGAATGAACATAGAGAATTGAACTTGGGGCAAATATATTTTGAGAAATGTAAGCCCTAGTATGTTAAAATAAATACTCTTCATAACACTTGTTGTTGAAGATACCTTGTGAAATAGGAATATTACTATGAAACATTTTTGTACATTGGTCATGTGTTTCATACTGACCATGTGCATTATTGCTCCATGAAATTACCACTGACATCATCAAGAGAATTCATACAAAGCATCATGTGTAATAGTCATGAAGGGAAAACATACTATGAAAAATATTGTATAAATGGAACATGATCCAACTGTGGTGGAATGGAATTATTGAGCCAATGTATTCATGAGAGTGGTGATAGTGAATTTGGGAATATGGTTGTAGAAACCAAAAGTTTCAAATACATCAACCATGAAATAGGAACTGGGAAAGAAAGAAAGAAATTACATTTAATAACATCTTAGGTTAGTATTTATCTCTAAATTTATGTTTCATTTATTTTCAATCCATACTTACAGTCAAAAATTATGTCGAGACCATTTTGTGAAACCAGGTAAAATTCACTGACTTCATCAAGGAAATTATTGAAAAGAAACACCAATATGTCTGTTATGTTCACGTGGAATGACGATAGGATGAGCAGTTTAGAATTTGTAGAGATACTTTTCCTCATGGTGCTATAATTTTAGTGGTTGATTTAGCTGAAAATTACACTCTACAACCCCAAAATGAGATTCAAAGTTAGTATTTTCATTCTGAGCAGTTTTCCTTGATGGTCCACATCACATATAGGCATGGACCAAATAGCAGTGAAGAGAAACCATAAATACTAAAGGAATATCACTTCTACATAAGTGACGATAGGTGTCATGACTTCCACTATGTACATCATTGCTTCATCATGTTCTATGATCACCTTAAGGGAAGGAACATACAAATTGATCAACACTAGATTTGGTCTGATGCATGTGCTGGTCAGTTAATTGCTTGTATATTTCAATGCATGTGTTCATTGCACAAAAATTATAGAGTGCCACATACATGGATGTATTTTGAGATAGAGCACGGTAAAGGAGAGCATGATGGCGCTAAACATTTGTCAAAACATCCCTACGTAGGGAGGAATTGAAATTATCTACATAATAAACTATTCAAGAGGCTCAATCTATAGTCAGGTGGTGTGCATCAGTAATTGGAGAGGAATAAACTATACGAGAAAAATACACAAGAAAAAGAAATGTGGAGAGATTTTTTTGGGAGGCGGTCGATGTATATCGTTCACATGCATGGGAATGAAATATTGTTCCTAGAACCCGTGGCTTTCATTAAGTTGGAATCTCTGGGAACTCAGTACTTGAAATATTGACTAGAAAAATTGATTTCTTTTTCTTGTCTTGTTGTAATGTTGACTGGGATAGGTGTGAATCATTGGATTGGGTTGATGGATGGGATCACATATCACTTCCACTTGATCTATGTGCAATTGTTGAGTTGACTCCATTGGAGGTAGACTAATCATCTATTTCTATATATTTTTATAATGTGTCAGATATTGTACAACCTGGTATCATGCATTTCGTTTACTTTCTTTACTTGTTTACGTAGTATTTAGATGGACAATAATGGCCTTGTATCACAAGAAAAATATTTTGATCATATACCTACTATCATATTTTGCAGGGAACACATATGAAGTGGTTACCCCGAGAGATAGTCAATGGCGTGGAGATTATTGGTTGAAATGTTGTATAGAGGGAAGCCAAACCCTCAATATGTCCATGACTAATGACAAAAACAACCACTTCCCAATCGGGTCAATGGTTGTTAAAGGCGAACACTTGACACATGACAAAAATGCAAGAAAGAAGGTTGGATATGTTTATAGGGACTACAAACTATGTGTAAGTGTGTATCACTTTACCAACCTAATCATTGGTATGAACCACTTAGGTATGAACTATGCCTAGCCAAAATTTATAGAAGGTACGGTACTTATTACTAGATGGAGAGCACGAGAGACTAATGGAGACCATCAGCATCAGATATGATATGGAGGGCTTGGTTGTATGATGATATCTATGAACTATCATAATGAGGTATGTTTTACTATTAATATTGTATTGTTTATCTTTTTTGTATGCCGCTTATCAAAATTCCAAATTTCTCTTGTATGTTGTTTATTAATATGTCAAATTTCTCAAGTGATTTGAAAAACACTTCCTCTATTTTCATTCTCTTGATTTTTCTAAACTGAGAAAACTTACTCACTCTTCTTAGAGGGTGGAATACAAAATCCCCACGCTGTAAAATATACTCTACTTAAAAACTCAAACATGGCCTTAAAAACCTAGTCCATGGACACCTAGCCTCCTTATCCTAGACTCATATTTGGATACTCAAACAAAACTAACATCTAGATACATCAATGCATGTCCTCCTACAACTTAATTAGAAGGGAACACCTAACCCTAACTATAATTTAGGGTTTAGCATGCATAACCTAGTGACATTTTAGTTGTTATAATGAATAGTGGAAGCAATACCCTTCCTTGCTCCACATGCATAGGAATGCAAGAGTGTTCCTAGGACTCATGGCCAAATTTATATTCTTTGTTATTTATGAATATATGGCATCAATGATCCACCAATGGAAACACTAACCCTAACCCTTGTGTAGTGTGTCCCTGAATGACTTTTGGAGGTGACTTAATAATCACCATATAAGGATGAACGAACCTCACACCAAAAACTTGTCGATTCTATTAGACTCATGATGTGGGATTCTAGATAGGGGGACCTTGTCCCATTTGTTCGTTACTCGCTGACCTTCTTCTATGGTGGTTTCAAAAACTAGGGTTTCTCTTAGTAAGGGACTATGAAATTCACACTAACCAAGGTCCACTTTGGAAAAACCTAGAACGTGAGGCCGTGGGTGGCGCTCCCATATCAGTCATGCCCAAACAAACTTGCATGAGCTGATCAAATTCAAAACCAATGCAAGAGTTGCATTAACGGAAATTGAGAAAAACCCTAGTTTATAAAAAATGCACAATGTAGTCACTGAGCCATGCAAACATAGTGGAGGGGTCCCCCTAGATGTAGTTGCATGCGAGGAGACCAATGGAGTTGACGGTTCATCAATCCGACCTTTGGTTCCTGATTTATGTCGAATTGAAAGTCGCCTCAAAATGTGCTTCAAGGACACTTCGTGACTTTCGGTCCTGGAACGGAAAAAAAAAATGGAGCAGCATAATTGCATGTCGTTGGTTCTTGCAAGTGTGTATGGGAAAATAAGATATGGGAACACTACCAATAGTTGCATGGTGGATTTTTTTGCAGAGTTGAGTCACCAATGAAAGAGTTGCAAGAGTTGACCCACCAATGTAATTAAATGTGGATTAATATAAAAAAACATTAAAAGTAAATTGTAACAACTCGAGAGCATGTTATTTTCAGAATTCTATTTGGTGGTGTCTAAAGACACCAGTAGTTCTTGGTGCCTCTAATGTGCCATAGATCGTGTTTGTATCGTAGGCACACAAAAGTGTAAACATGAGTACTCTCGTCAGAAAATAAAGAGAACCCAATGAAATTGTGTAAACATTATTTATAGATAACTCACCTGAGGGTGTAGGATCGTGTTTATACTGTCCAGTATCCTGTGAATTGTAGGATGTCTGTGAATGGTATTCATCAATCATAGGTTAGTACATTGGGAATAAACTAAAGGCTAACTCATTGAAATTGTGCTTCAACAGGCACTTTAAAGTTTAAACAACGCACCTGACAATTTGGCCACACTAGACAATCTAGTAACACCTGACAATGCACTCACTCGAGTAGGAAATATGGATCATCTCTGCTACCGATGGTGTCCATCAATTGCTCATGCTATAAATGAGGTAGCAAGTATCGTACATGTGACCTAATGTTTTTCGAAAGTGTGTGCAACTTGATGTTTATAGCAACTACCAGGTTGGTGAAGTGGTATACAATAGCTCCTAGTCTATAATCCTGATATACATACCCACCCTTCCTTTTCTATTGTTCTACTATTTCCAAGTACTCCCCTTTTATAACCATCCAGCTAGTTGGGAATTCAATATTTTCATCATCTGTAACAGGTTCGAGAATGGTTTGTTTCCCCTCTAAGCAATGTGCCAACCAATAGTCAGAACCTCATTCATTATTTTTTGGGGAAACCACTGCATATATCTAACATGTGAAAGGAAATAGGTCGAGTTAACAATACATTTATTAAAAAATGTCTTACATGTAACATAAATAAAATTGATTTAAATATAAAGTCTTGTTTTGATTTAGGTACTACAAATTTAATTTTTTGTACCTACTTGTACGAGATTCGATATATGATCATAGTCTGTAGAAATATATTTCTGATCATATTCCAAATGGTCTATTTCATTAACCCCCTTCAAATCAGTGTCAAGTGTCACTAGATCCCATGTATCAACCGTATCTGTATACTCACAATCATCCAATTCATCGATGCTATAGGAACCACAAAAGCAAGCCTTCAATCTTTTCCAATTTTGTAGGTCCGAGTTGTTCGAGCTTCTAATTGAATGAAACTGTTGAGTTCCATGCACTGTGTTCACCCGATGTGTTTTGGATCGGTCCACATTTTTCAACTCCTAGAATATTCTCTGCATTAGGTTTTTCCTTGTTTCTTGTTTCCCCGTCACAGATGCACACCATTTCACTATAGATGCAATGTATTGAAGCCGAGCACTTGTAAAATTCATCTCTTCCCTTCTAAGGGAGGTTTTTATGCATGCACCGGTGCCATTGTGCCCTCATTTTCCATGACCAGTTTCAAAGTAGTTCCATATATGTGGAACCTTGTATTTTATGTGCAACAAACACAACCATTGAAATACATGTGCATTCTTGAGCTGTCCAGCATAACCATTGAACCAAATCAAATGATGACAAAATGGTATATCCATAGCTATCACATGATCATAGAACAATTTAAAGCAATGTTGCACATAATGGATATCATGGGTGTAGCTAGGAAAAATACACCTCCTGCGGACATGATATGTTCCTCTAGTCTGAATGGTTCAGATCTAGAACAAATAGTTCACAATAGAATTAGAAGAATTTCCCTAGAATGGGTGGAGATATGGAATGAGTCTCTTTGACGAAATAATGTAGTTGTTTCCTGTAATGATAGTTTTTTACGGATGTACCTGCAAGATCACCTTTTCCTTAGTGTCGATATGCTCCTTCACAATGTCGATATCTTGTCCCCAAAAGCTCCAACTTGCTCCCTCTATGCTCACCCTATTGATTTAGGCCAGAATGTTAATTCGACAACATAACTTTTCTCTTCCTCAACCATGGAAATGAGCCTTCTTTTATAGGCCTTGAGAGGATAGGGATGGTTGAGAAAATGATGGGTGAGGTGGACAGGAGATCCCAAAAGGATGGATCTTGAGTCCAGGTGGTCCTCAGGTGTAGGGATAAGGGTTCCACGAATCCTTCCTTCGAGAAGCTTCATGGAAACCTCTCTTTTTAAATTTTTGCCAAGGTAACCGCTTCTTTCTCACTATGACAGAGAAGTGACAAAGAAGAACCGCGCCTTGTATAGGAGGTAAATGTGGTGGCACCGCCTATTGTCAAGAGAGTAAAGGCATTGCTGAAGAAGGCACCGCCTATTGACTTAAAGGAAGGAACGGTGTTGGATTTTCATATGCAGGATTGATATCTGGGCCATTGTTTTACTTCACAATTTGGGATTTAGGGAAAATACTAATGTTTGGCACCTCTTCACATGATGATGATGAGATTTATGTGTAACAGAATGCCCCTAAAAGCATGAGCTAGAGGGATATGATAGGCAATAACTTTGAAAGAGCAAGTTATCACTTCGAGGCAAGAATAAGCTTAATCGAAGATCATTAACCAGGCATTGGCAGTACATCAATACTTTTGACTTATGAACAAATGTGTCCTCATCATGGTTGCAGACCAACATAAGGTAGATCCATGAGAGATATTAAAAAACATGGCTACTATAATACAATGTAGATCCAAGTGATAGAGGACTCAAACTTCGGACATAGCTACTAGAAATACACTGTAGATCTCTATCCAATGAACACAAATTCGAGCACAACCACGACCATACAAATGTGGATCCATACTAGGAATTCATACAATATAATTCCATCGCAACCTGGGGAGAAATCTATGAATTATTTTGATAGATACCCAGGGTATTCGTCTCATTTTCCAGAAAGTATGATTCTATCCATGTGATTACAATGATTTGGAGTCGAACATGGAAGAAACCACTTGATTACTGATCAATGATTTCAACCATTAACAAGTGCGAGGGAGATTACCATTAATGTCAATGATTCCCAAGTACCCTAGTACAATATACTGAGTGTGAATAGATGATTTGATGTTGAACACTCAGTCGAGTCTATCGATCAAAGGTCAATGATGTGAGCCTATGTCGAGAGCGAGAGAATATGTCATTGAGGCATACAGATCTCAAGGTACTAAACTTGTTTCTAAGACTAATTCTTGGACGATGAGCTGATGTAAATAGGAATAGCCTTCTCGAAGTAGGGCCATGATGAATCCCACATCGATGACACGAAACTCGGGACAAAGTTCTGAAATGTTGTATATAATGTAACCATAGGACTGACTCAAAGGTACTAATACAAAGGCTGTTTTTGGCTTGTAGAGGTAAACTTTCAAACTTACCTTTGAACATCGGGCGGCATGAGAAAAGGCTTGGCAGCATTGAATCGACGAGGAGGAACATAATATGACATTGGAAAATGCATTCTTTGAAAGACTCAAAGGAGTGACATGACTCATGAAAGTGGATCAAATCAGAGACAAGCTGAATACCCAATTGATTGAATGAAATGTAGACAAGTTCCATGTTCAAAGGTGACGACAAAATGCCATTTTATTTGCAAAATTAATTGATTCCCTTCCCTTAATTTCCCCATCATGTTTGATGAGTGCCTCTTTTCATTTTTATGAGTTCAAAGAGGGTAACAAACACTCATTGTAGCTCATCCGAATACAAGTCCATTCGCATACGTTTTATGAACCTGAGAAAGGAGGGATTCGTTCCCAAAATAGGGTCTCTCAATGTTCTATTTAACGAGTCAAATGAAAGTTAACTCGGTATTGTTCATGTTTAGAGAGTCTGAACGAAGACATAAGAACAATCCAAAGGGTCCTTTTTCGTGAATAGTCAATTCGAACTGAAAAGAGATAAACTATCGTCGGAAAGATGGCCCTTCAAGTACTTTTACGAGCATGAATAACACAACTGCGCTCGAAAATCTTTTCACATTTAGGGAGTTTGAAAAGAGTTTAAAGAAGACTACAATAGGTTTCTTTTACGTGATGAACAGGTTTTATGAGCCTGAAAAGAATCGAAAAAAGACTCGAAACTTTGATACTAGGATTTGGGAGCGTGATCAAAGTGTCGAAATGAATGCTCAAGGACCTTTTCTATTTTTTAGAAGTACAAAAAAGTCAAAAAATGAACTTCCCCATACCCAATACTATTTTTCTCATCCCTGCAAGACTCTTAAAAGGGTTATTAGTCTCCAAAAATATTTAAAATGACTTTTATAAACTATGTAAAAGGGTATTTTTGATAAAAATGATTTAAAAAACATTAAAATAATACAAAAACCCTAAAAATATGCTATAAAAGCCAAGTAAAATAGTAAAAATCAAAACATTTACCATTTTACCAAGTCTTGGAGCATTTTGGGAGAATTGAGGTGTAGATTTCAATCAGAGATTGTGAATCCATCTTCTGTTTGTTTTTCGAATCGTCAGATCCAGGTAATAACTGGAACTCATCCCTTCCTTTCTATGGTTTCCAATTTTTTATTTGGTTGAGTTTTTGAGCTTAATGGGAAAACCTAAAATACGAACGGCGGGCACCACGCTTGGCCTTTACGGGAAAGGCGGTGCACGATGAAAACCACAGTTTTTTAGTTATACTCAAGCAGTGGCATCGCTCTGTCTCAATGGGATAGAGGTGGTGCCGACCATGAGCTTAAAGAACTACTTTCCCTAGCCATATAAAAAGTTTTTGAGCAATTTTAATGGTGAAATGTGTTTCTAAATGGCTCATTGATTATTTTTGGCAGGTTTATTTGGTAAAAAATGGTGATTTGGAAAGAAAGACAACATGATGATGATGATGCCCAAGCCACAAGAAATGCGGGTTGCATAACTACCTTGAGAGGTTGTGACCTCTTAAAATTCTTCCGCACCGCTAGCATGGTTTCACATGCACGCCTACTAGAGTACATCCTACGGATGTGGAATCTAGAACATCAGTATTTTGAGGTGGGACCTCATATTGTGACTATGGAGGTGGAAGATATCTATTTCCTCACATGGATATCTAGGTGGGGAGCACCTATTTCTCTTACTGGTTCCCAAGGTGGGGATGTCACTACACAGGAGTTGATTGATCGCCATTCCTTTCCTAGTACAAAAATGTCATGTAAGAAGATCCTTATCAAGGCTGTGAGGGATCTATTGCTTCAGACTGTTCGGTCTACCATGTAGAGGGAGGTTGGGAGACAAGGGCCCCACCAAGCATCCCGAGCACATATGTTGTATTCCCTAGAGGCCATGGCACCCACGGTATATAACTGGGCTGAGGCACTATTACCTGTATTTAAGGATCAGCTGGGAAAATGTCAGTAAGGAGAGCTGAAGTAGTTTGGATATGGGACCATCCTAGAATGCTTCTTCTTTGAGAGGATACCCCTCATGAGGCCCCAGGTTGTATTTACAGATACCAGAGCTAGAGATCCCCGCATGGTGCGGTGGGTGGAAATCATGGCCCACACAAGAGGTGGTGGGGCAAAGGTAAAGTTCATAGCCGCCTTATTCCCTTGGCTGAGTGATCAGATTCTCATGATTAAGGATTATGCATATGCAAGGAACAACTTCCGATGAGATCCTGTCCTACCACTACCACCTGGGGCTCAATGGGGTGACATTGGTAAGAAACAATACCTAAGATGTTGATTATGTTTTTATATTTTTCATGTTTATTTTTTATTTTTATGGATGATAACAAGACCTAAATTTTATGTAGATGTTGGTGATGCACGGCCTGGGGGATCCTCCCCAATGGATAGGTGAGCATAAGCTCGCTTTGTTCATAGAGGTGATGATGAGCTCTCGGAGCTGGAGGAGAACCTGGATCGACTGACTCTAGATATCCTGAATGCTGCTATAGATGACCTCCCTAGGAGGTTTCAGAGACATACTGCGGGGGTATCGGGCCACTTCAGTCGCTTGCTCCGCAGAGTAGCAAGGGCCATTATGTGCTACCATGAGCACCATTAGAGTGGTATGCATTATGTATCCCTGAAAGATTAGCTAGCTTTAGGATTTTTGTATCATTTTGTGTTCCTGAAAGCCATAGTGCTTCAGA
>LPNX010712623.1:547605-562453 GCA_001517045.1 Pseudotsuga menziesii | reverse complement strand
ATATATATATATACAGACTCAGTTGCGGTCTTTACATGTGCTTCAAATGATGAATAGCATTTACATGAGTTTTACATGTTTTCTACTATTTATTTTACATTATGATTGACCATGTTTATTTTTAATGAGTTATGAATGGGAGATATGCCAGTCCAGAATGAAATTTGCCAATGAATCAACAATCATATTATCATACCTAGGGATATGCCTATAAGTGATGAAATTGAATGACCTTTCTAACAGACGCACTCTTCGAAAGAGGTGGAGAACTGTAGGGTTCCTGATTGTGTACACGTGATTTAGATGACAAACCAATAATTGAGAATCCATAAAAACTACCAAATCATGAATGCTTTGAGATGCAACCTCGGTGAGTAAACCTATCACTGCCTGATACTTAACAATGTTGTTGGTAGCTAGACCAATACAAACCGCACCTGCACTAACTAAATCTTGAGCTTGGGAATACAACACCCAAGCTGATGAAGCAAGGTTCAAGGTATGACAGCATGCACCATCAGCAAAATCGTAGAAATCCATCCAATTTGCATAACCAAAACATGGTATAAATAGTATGGACATCAAATAAAAACCATATTGAAAATGATAAAACACACTGAAAGCCAAAAATACATATATACAAGATACCATACAAAAATTACTTAAGCATAGTACTTCTTCAGGTACAACCCATTGCGAGGTTTCTCAAAGGGTATCTTGTCATAATATATGAGCTCATAAGATCCCTTCTCTAAGACCTTAGTAACGACAAAGGGACCGTACCACATGGATTCGAACTTTCCCTTCCCTAGTTTATCATGTCTCTGATCGTAAGTCAGGAATAGGTTACCTTCATTGAAGACACGAGGTTGAACAGATTTGTCATATTGTGCCTTGACGCATTTCTTGCGTGCCTTGTTATCCAAGGCAACATCTCTTCTAGTTTCATCAAGGCTAGTCAAGTACATGAATCTCTCTTCCTCGGTGGAAGTGTGTGGGAGAAGTTATACTACGAGTTTAAGTGGTGGAATTCGACACTCGATAGGAAGGACGACTTCCAGTCCATAGACCAGCTGAAAAGGTGTGAAACTAGTTTCCATTTTTACTGAAGTCCTGTAGGCCCAAAGTGCAGAAAAGAGAGTCAAGTGCCAGTTGGATTTTTCATCTCCAACCATCCTATGCAACATAGTTTTTGAAACTTTGTTAATGGCCTTGACCTGACCATTATCCTGCGAGTAATACGGATTTGAGTTTTCATGGAGAAAACCTAGCTTATCACTCATCTCATCCATCATCTAATTCCGAAAATGAGATCTGTGGTTAGTGACTATAACTTGCGGGAGTCCAAATCTAGCTATCAAATGATTGAATAAAAAGAGGGCGGCAGTCTTACCATCCTCTGCATATGTAGGCATTGGCTCAGCCCATTTTGTGAAATATTCCACGGCAACGATGATGTAACCATGCCCCCCGGTTGAGGTAGGATTACAATGCATAAAATCAATACCCCATTTGGAAAAAGCGCCAATTGCAATGAAGGGGGGTAAAGGAGTAGGGTGGGTGCGCTTTTTAGGAGAAAAGTGTTGACAGGGTGGGCATTTCTTAACCACCTCATGACAATCTTTGAAGATCGAAGGCAAAAAATAGCCAGCGCGAAGGATTTTATAGGTTGTATCCATCCCAAAAAGATGACCGCCACATGCTTAGGAGTGGCAATCATTCAAAATCATTCCATCCTCTTCAAGTGTAAGGCATCATTGAAGGATGGAATCTATACCACGTCAGTACAATGTATCATTCAGAATGAGATAGATGATCAAATCTCCATACTACCGGTCAGTTGTGCTTATCAAGAAAAACAATTAATCCAGAAATGAATCAGTGGGATCAACTTCTGTCAAAGCACAGGGAAGGTCACACATTAGCTCCATGAAAACCAAGGATTTCTTCGAAGTAGCCTTGGAAAACTCAAGATAAAACTCCTGTAGGATAACAATCCAATGGGAATATTTTCCCCCTAGTACCCGACGGGTCAAAATGTAGTACATAGGGTTTTTATCTACGAGTACAGTTGTGGTATGAAGCAGAATGTAATGATGAAATTTTTGAACAGCAATGATCGCGGCCAAAGCTAACTTCTCCACACACAAGTAACATGTTTCAGAGTCAATGAGACTCTTACTCATGTCATATATCACATGTTCTTGGCCATTGGGATTGTCCTGCGCTAGAACCATTCCGATGGTAGTAGCGGAGGCAGAAACATACAAGAGAAAGTCCTTTGAATAATCTGGGGGGTGTATCATGGGTGAATGGGTCAAAGCATGCTTCATATTATCAAAGGCTCATTGGGCTTAGTCATCCCAGAAGAATGAAGTGTCCCTCTTCAGTAGACGCATATAACCATGTGTTTTCTCGGTGAAGTTGCATACGAAACAATGAAGAAAGTTTGCCTTCCCTTGCAAACTTTGGAGTTTGGTAAGGTTTGTCGGGGTAGGTAAAGCCAAGATAGCAGCAATTTTCAGAGGATCAATCCAGATGCCATCTTTGGAAACCATGAAGCCAAGAAGGAATCTAGTCTCCACACAAAACACACACTTATGTGGATTGAGCCTTATTTTATAATGATGACACTTAAGGAAAATTCCTTTAAGGTTCCCTATATGGTCCTACTGTTGCTGTGAATGAGCGGGGAGATTGTCAAGGTATGATTCCACTATGTGATTGATATCATGAAAGGCATAGGACATGGCTCGTTGGAATGTATCTCCGACGTTCTTTAGGCCAAAAGGTAACTTCCGATAAGCGAATATTCCCCATAGGAAAATGAGTGTCGTTTTATGCTGATCGGCGGGTGAATCTCTATCTGATTGTAGCTAGAAAAACCATCCATAAAAGAAAATATGATGCTCCCAACACAGTTATCGATGATCTGATCGATATACGGAGTAGGGAAATTTTCCTTAGGACAAGCCTTTTTCAAGTCGCAAAAATTGATGCAGACTCTAATAGTGCTCTGCTTTTTGGTTACATGGACAATATTAGATGCCCATTCCATCAGAGGTATGGGATAAATAAACCCCTCCTTCAGAAGTTTTTCTACTTCAACATTGATAGTTGTAGCCTTCCTAGGATGGACTTGACGTAACTTTTGTCAGACGGGATTTGCCATGGGATAGGTTTTAATCTCGTGTATGACAATTGACGGATCAATTCCAGGCATTTCCTCATAAGTCCAAGCAAAAATATCACAGAATTCCTTGAAAAGAGCTCTAAAACTTTTAGTTTCTTCCGTCGAGTAGTTCTTGACTACCTGAACGTGCTCAATGGTTCCAGGCTTGACTGATATGTCAATTGGGTTTGTCTTAGTGATGTTGCAAAGATTTCTTTCAGAATCTGTGTCTTGCAACAACATGAGTGTTTGTGGATGGGTGACAATATCAGTACTAATAAGTGATTCTAGGTCAAAACCTACCGAGATAGCGTTGGGAAGAAAAGAATATTGGTGATGGTGATCTTCCCATACGGATTCATTCACACTCATGATCTCCATGATGGACTCATCCGAAGGAAAAGTCTGTGTGAGATAGTCTAGAGTGGGAAGAGAGGGTTCTAGCCAGTAGGGAAAGTTGTAGGGATCCAAAGCTACCAAATGAAGATCATCTGGCTAGACATCGGAGGTAGATTGGACAAGATTATACAGTGCTTCATAGGGGCCAAGAGAGGATGACTCAACAACTTCTTTGTGCTTGGTACTATAACCAGTCGTGGAAATCATGTTCACGGTCTCTAATTTTGTACTAAGAGGGGCGGAAGGAAACACTCCCATAAGGGTTGAATCCTTCAGCATACCTAACCCAATTGACTGATAAGGAGGAGGGGACTAACCTGGAAAAGGGATATTATTCGCAGTGGGAGAAGTAACATCCGGTGAACAAAATTCAATTTGATTGATAGTTACATTTTTTCCCAAATGAGGGAACTCCAGAGTTTGAAAGACTATCGAAGCGATGAAATTCATGGCATAGAATCAATTTATCCCCAATAGGAGATTGTAATCTAACGGGGCATCAACTACTTCCACCTCAATGGAAACAGTTTTTCCCCCCAAGCTCGACTGAAAGGGCTGGTAACAGACCATGAGGCTGGAAACCTTGTCCATCAAAATATTTTAACGTCATAAGAAACTTTGTAAGCTCCGAAGAACCAATGGCTTTCCAACAGGCTATAGACAAGACTGAGGTTGAAGTTCCCTCATCCAGAACGGTCTGATGGACCTTTCTCCCAACTAATATAGAGGCAATTTGAAATGCGAGTTGGTGAGGTAATCCGGATTTATAGTTCTCTACATTGAAATGAATCAAGTTAGTGTTATCTGGGTCTAATGCCCCCAAAGTCGTTAGCAATTTTTTACGCTGCATTGGACAACTTTGGAGTACCTCCAGTGTAGAAATCGGGCAAGGTTCTTGAGCTAAATCTTCAACAACGTTATAGAATTGTGCAGCTCGAGCATTGGGACTGGAAACAACCTTCCTGAGGGTAGCCTTAGGTGGTCATAAAATTAAATCAAGATTAGGTTTTTCGATCACGAGAGGGACATTAGACGAAGATGGAGGAGAACTAGTAGAAAGAACTTTCTCAAAAAAAGGATTTTCGTCCTTCTTCTCTACTGGCTTGCCATACGAATGACTACGGGTATTCAAATTGATGGTATTTGAAGAGATCATTCTGATTAATTTAGTGGAACTAGAGGTTCCTTGATTAGACATGTGGTATATCAATTGTTGCTGAGACGAGAAGGGATTTGTCAGCACCGCGGGTGTGGGATTACTTTTCAGGAATTTATTAATCTCTTCACGACGAGGGTACTCCTTCATGAATTGATCACCCTCACATAACAAGAAAGGGTACTTATCCTTTATATTCCCTTTATCATTTTCCATGGCTGTAGTCTTGTTATTCTTCTATTGGTTTCCAAATTTTTTATTTTTACCTTTCCTTTTTTCTTATTGTCGGGTGTTTGTGTACTTTGAATAGCATTTACCTCTGTGAAAACCGTAGGAGTTGAAGGAGTAGTAGCAGAAGCATTAGGTTGCTTGGCAGTTTTGGCTATTGACAAGGGTTGGATTGAACCAACAACCCCATCAATAGGAGTCTCTGCAGGTGGCTTGGTAGGGTCCATGCTGGGACGAAGAGCTTGAGGGATTAGGTCCTACAAAGTTTCGGATTGGGAATATACCAAGTCCAGATATTGAGTGCTACTAAGAGCTTGCTCTTTGGTAACAACACCACCCATGGCCACATATCAAGAAATGGGAGGCAACAGGGATTTCGTGAACCAATCAGCTAACAGTTGGTTCGGGATGGGAGATTTAATAATTCATCTCCACCGTCTCCACTCATGGATATGGTCTGATATGTGTGTGGAGGTATTTTGACAGAGTGAGGTCAAAAGGCCCATACTCATTTCATAACGAATGGGTAGTTGAAAGTGTGTGATAAAAACGGTTACCAATGAGCTAAAATACACAAACGGATGTTATCGAAGTTCAATATACCACTTTCTGGCTGTACCGGCAAAAGTTCATTAGAAGAGTCTCAAACAAATAGAGTCATCCATCAAGGAGTTCGAAGAACACCATAGATGAAAATTCATGACATGATTTTTGGGATCATCTCCCTACTTCCCATCAAACTTTGGAATTTCTGATGGTAACTTAACTAGAATAGTAGGCCATGAAGGGTTGTGTTGAATGGGATCATTTATCAACTTGGAAAAATAGGGCAAGTACAAATTTTCTAGGAATGGAAGTTGTTGATTAGGTTTGTCATACTTGTAGTATTGATAAGGCATGTGTATACCACTAGGACCATAAGTTGACTGATATATTGGTTTTTGAGTTGGTTGATGGGAAAATGACCCTCCCGAAGAGCCTCCTGAAGGGGGTGGGCCTCCAGTAGAAGGGACACCTGGAGGTGGTAGGCCTCCAGGTGGTGGGCCTACGGGTGGTGGTGGATCTCTAGGTGGTGGTCCTCCAGGTGGTGGGCCTTCGGGTGGTGGTGGACCTCTAGGTGGAGGGCATCCAGGTGGTGGTGGACCTCCAGGTGGTGGGCCTCTGGGTGGTCATGGACCTCTAGGTGGTGGGCCTCCGGGTGGTTGTGGACCTCCAGGTGGTGTTCCACTAGGTGGTGGTGTTCTGCTAGGTGGTGGTCCTCCAGAAGGTGGCCCCTCAGGTGGTGGACCCCAAAAAGGTGGGCCTCTGGGCGGTGGTACTCCCGAAGGTGGGTCTCCAAGCTGTGGGCCTCCGGGTGGTGGTCCTCTAGGTGATGGTCCTCCATAAGACGAACCTCCACTAGTTGGGCCTCTTCCTGGTGGACCTCCAAAGGGTGGGCTACCATAAGGTGCTCCCTCGGCACCTCCAATAATAAGAATAGGAATTCCTCCCATTGTCGGCATGTAGGACCAATTAGGTTTCCCCCACGATGTAAACTTGTTTCCAAGGTAAGGGATTCTTGGATACATAGTTTTTGTAGATCTAGGTTGATAATTCGTATTTTCTACAGGTAATTGATTCGTTAAGTAACCATAACCCCAAGAAGATTGGTTAACTACAGGCTGTGACCCTAAGGGTTGGCCTGAACTCGATGGAGGGTTTACCATATTGGTATGGGTAGGAGGAACAACCACTGTAGGTTGTCTTATAACAGAAGTCTGTCTAGTACTAGTAGAAAATCCATTAACATATAACGTAGGCCGCGTCGAGGGTTCCCCCCCAGGTGTTGGAATGTACTGACACCATTTGAGATGAGGATTGTCCCCCAGCTACAGAGGTTATGTGAGGACTAGAAATAGACCTAGGATTTAAATTTGTAGGGTTGGAGGTTTGACCTGGGTTATGAGGAGACATACCACAAGGTGGGACATCATCAATAGGAGCCAAAGTCTTGACAAGTAAACTATATCTGGAAGGCCATGGATCTGACAAATAGGGTAAAAGAGCTGACATAGGTTCTTTGTGAGGTACAGGGGTAGCCATAACTCTTTCCATCCTCTCTTGAAAATTACGAGCACAATCAAGAGATGCTTGAATTCTCCTATATGCCACCTCACTTAGAGGAGAGTTTTCAAAACAAGGTCTAGTAACCCCAACTTCGACAATGGATTAACCCATAGATGTTCTCCAAAAGGAAGCATCAGGGCCATACCCAGTTTCATCAAGACCATTGATACGGTTTCCCATCGGAGAATGAAAGGAAGTGTCAATCGTAGGAGGCTGTTGCACCAAGGGATTAATATACGAAGCGAATTGATCTTTGCTTTCTACAACTGGGCTACCTTCCACATGGGAGTCAGTTGCAGCTCCTTGATCTGTGGCTTCCATAGGGCCTTCCCCTATTGCAGGTGGAAATTTGGGTGGTAAGCCCTGGTTTCTTCTGGATTGTCTCAATTGAAAATCAACCACATTCTAAAAAGTCACTAAACCTAACCTATGGTTTCAAAACTAGAGAAATCACACAAAACTTCTCCTACACAAACTATAGGCCATAAGCAAACTTAAGTTATAAGAAGGGTTGAATAAGTTGGTTCCTCATCAGGATTGTAATTTTTTTGCAACTCGCGATATACCGCAGGGTCCAACAGTAAAACGCGGCGAGGAAGATCAACCATCCCTCACCTGAATACCTGACTACCTAGATGACACGTGCATAGTAATCTCCCTGAGTGATGTTCTCGGTGTATTGCGCCAATAAGACGACCAAAAGGGATTTTCTCAGATGGTCTCAGGAATCCTAGAAGGGCCTCCCGATATATGCAAGGTACGTGGGATTTCAAATCTGTAGTAGTGATGTCTTATGCATAACCTTCCACAAGGGGCCTTTCGATATACAATCGAGTACGTGAATTACCTTTCAATATACCTCAAGGGTACGTGAAAGGTCGTTTTATATACGGACGGTACGTGGAAGAACTACACAGGTCACGGGTTGCAGTGCAGGAAATAAACGACAGCTCCTACGTTTTACGACACTGAAACATGTCTTTAAACTATCACTCAAGTTTCTAAATTTTTTAAGCTATAGCCACCGTTAATTTTAAGTTGAACGGTTATGTGAATGCATGGAGTTATGATAGAAATGTAAAACCATGCAATTATGATATGCAACTTCTTTCACTTTACCTTTCAAAGCATGCCTACTTACGGTAAGAAGAGAGTATTTCCTTTTTCCAATTTCATTGCAAAACCAAAATTTTCCCAAGCAGTCTAACTAATTTTTTTTTTGAGAATACAAAACAAGCAAGATACTTCTAAACTAATCTTTGAAATCAAGCAAACAGGGAGAGATCTCTTTTCTAAAAATAAAGACAAAGAACACTCAAAGGCATACTAAATATTTTTTCAATTTTTCTTCAATAATGTAAAGATCTAACTTAAAACTACCAATATTTTTTTTTTTGATTGAGACAAGAATGTAAAAAGAAAGAAGAAAAATGGAGATCTGAAAGCTTATGACACTAGTGAGAGACCCAATAATTCGTCTGCAAACAGAATTATAACCAAATCTCAACAAAAAAATTTCCTTTTAAACAAGCAAAAAGAAGTCTTTCGTAAACTTAACGAAAAAATGAAAGCAAGAAACCAACCAACAAGTCTTCCTTTTCAGTCTTATCAAACAATAAGAACGAGATCTAACTCAGCTAACGCTTTCAAGCACTCCTTTCAAAAGATAAAAACCAAGCATACAATCAATGAAGATGATGAGCCTAACCTAGATTTTGATTTGAACAAACAACCATTTACCACACTTAGGTTTTGAATTTCAACTACTCATATCTCTGCAAGCAAGCCCAAACATTCAAAACTGAAAGCACAAAACCAAAACAAATTTTGCAATGACAAGTCTTAAAAAATCCTACCTCACACCACTTCCTGAGGATCACTGAGAAAGAGTTTCTGAGGCAGCACCGCTTCTTGATTGCTGAACATAGGCGGTGGCACCACTTACTGATCACTAGACACAGGTGGTGGAACAACTTATTTCCCACAATCCATGTGCAGTGTCTTGTATAAGTTAGAAAATAAAAAAAAATGGCGAAAAAACAAAGTTAATCAGTGAAGTACTAGCATAAAAATCATGAATTGATAGGAATATAAAGCACAAAAGGTAAGAAAAACTCAGATCTGAATAGATCTGATGATACCAAACCAAATAATCACTAGGTCATCTAGTATATCTAACTGATAAAAAATTGGAGCTTGAATTTTAGACAAGAGTTGAAGACCAAGGAAGATCAGATGCACTGAAAGCTCTTCCCCAGTGGAGTCGCCAAATTTGTAGCTAAGAAAAATGCACCTCCTGTGGACAAGAGTTGTTCCTCTAATCTGAATGGTTCACATCTAGATAAAATAGTTCACAACAGAATTGGAAGACATTTCCTAGAATGGGTGGAGATATGGAATGAGTCTCTTTGATGAAATAGTGTAGCCATTTCCTATAATGATAGCTTTTCACGGATGTACCCACAAGATCACCTTTTCCTTAGTGTCGATATGCTCCTTCACAATGTCGATATCTTGTCCCCAAAAGCTCCAACTTTCTCCCTCTATGCTCACTCTAGTGGTTTAGGTTAGAATGTCAATTCAACAGCATAACTTTTCTCTTCCTCAACCATGGATATCAGCCTGCTTTTATAGGCCTTGAGAGGATAGGCATGGTTGAGAAAATGATGGGTGAATTTGATAGGAGATCCCAAAAGGATGGATCTCGACTCTAGGTGGTCCTCAGGTGTAGGGATAAGGGTGCCACGAAGCCTTCCTTCGAGAAGCTTCATGGAAACCTCTCTTTTTAACTTTTTACCAGGGGCACCACTTCTTGCTCAATATGACAGAGCGATGACAGGGCAGAACCACACCTTGTACAAGAGGTAAAGGAGGTGGCACCACCTATTGTCAAGAGAGTAAAGGTGCCACTGAAGAAGGCACCGCCTATTGACTTAAAGGTAGGAGCGGTGCTGGATTTTCATATGCAGGATTGATATTTGGGCCAGTATTTTACTTCACAATTTGGGATTCAGGGAAAATACCGATGTTTGGGATCTCATCACATGATGATGATGAGATTTATGTGTAACAATGGGCATGGTAGTCACTTATGTAGAAGTGACATTCTTTAAATATCAAGTGTTTCTCTTCATTTCTATATGTCCCATGCCGATAAGTGATATGGACCATATTTATGCTCACCCGCTCTGAGTGATAATACTGACTTTGTATTTCATTTTGTGGTTGTAGGGTGTAATTTTTTGCAAACTCAACCACTAATAGTATTGTTCTGAGAGGGAATATGTCTCGGCATATTCTGAATTGCTCATCTTGACACAGTTCCATATCGACATTTTGAATGTACTATTGGATCTTTCCACATAAATATAAAATAAATTCACATACTTGCACCTGGTGGGAAACAAAATAAACAATGTTATAAAACAACATAAAAATATTTACATGAATATTAATTTATGTTAATAAACAAAGTTATAAAACAACATAAATAGTATAGTCATTTAAAGGAATATTATTCGTGTACATTGTCACTTGTGAAGTCACCAATTTAATCTTCTTTGTTTCTTTCCCATCATGTAGCTGATATGTCTCATACTGATAGTTCTGCTTCTCAACAATTGTATTCCCAAATGGATGATCTTCACTCTCATGGATGCAATCAGACCATAATGATAGCCCACCACATTTTTTGCAAGAACACTCTACACATTGTTTTAAGTAATATGTATGCCCATCTTGCCTCAGACACATTATGCTATGGATGAAATCTCTAGATGACATTGGCAGTATTGTACTTGAGCATTCCTGCACATGGTTAGGATGCAAAAAACGACGTATATGAGAAAATGTATGATAATATATATCAAACTCTATGTGGTACCTACAACAACAAGTGTTCCAGATGGTATTGATTCTAACATACCAAGGCTTGCATTTTTCAAAATATCTTTTCCCGAGCCTTAGCTCTACATGGGAAATTTTAAACATCTCGAACAATTGATTTTGTGTCATGTCAAGATAATGTTTAACATGTGGTTCATTATTCATACAACCCCTACAACATTTTAACACATCCTTTGTGTTAAAAGAAGGCCTAGTGTTATCGTGCCAAAATGTGTGCACTAGTCGCTTCACTACTTCAACTAACTTCATGTCTTTACGGGGAAATATACCACTAAATTCCCATAATGTTTCCATTTGTCCCTATAAATCAAGGCTGTCTCTTCTTATTGAATATTTTTTAAGTGTATTTGGATGTAAAGGCACAACTTGTGATGTGAATTTAAGTAAATGATGTTTTCTTGTGGATCTACTTACAATTAATTCATCCAAGACGTGGCGAGCCCCATTACAGTCATGTGAACGATTTTTTGTACCAATCAATGTGAATGCAATAACAAGAGATTTAACAACGTGATTAATTGATTCAATATTCTTCAATGTTCTTATGCCTAAATTTCTTCTAATAGTTTACATACTCCTAGATTTAATAGAAGCTAGAAACAATTGACATTTACCGCCTTTAGTTTTTTTATCAAAATATTGTTTCATTATTTGAGAACAATGACGAAGGATAGTGCGTTTAGACACCTTACCTTCCATGGAAGTCAATTCACTCTCATCCACTTGTATGTGTTTAGGAGTTCTATTTTGCGTTGATGCGATATTTTTTGTCGTTTGAAATTCTGGAGTGTTGTTTACATCCACTACATACTGACAACTTCGATTAGGAGATTGAACCACCTGGCATGGTTGTTGCGGAGCCACATTTTCATCATTGGGAACATAATGATTGAACTCTTCACAAAATTGTCCGCTTAAGAATGCACCAAGGTTTTCATCTTCCCCATAACGAGATTCCATTGAAGTTGCATTATCCTCCTCAACCTCTATGTTAGCTATCTGTGCTTTTCCTCGAGATTATGAGGCATGAGTATTTGATGCAAAGTGTGGTGTTCCATCCAATGAACTCGAAACTAAAATGTGGGTCATTGGAGAAGGCATGGTATTGTCCACTATCAAATTCCTTCACTTTGACTTGCTCTAGGGTATCCAACATTGTATTTTCTATTGAATTGTTCTGCTTCACCTATTGAGCGGGAATGGGAAGTATTTGCTCATCGATTGAATGCAGACGATTTCTTGATTCTTCCCTCTTCTTTTTTGTTCATCTTCGTTCGATGTAAGAACCTTCCTCGCTGATTTTCATCCTCTATTACGTACATTCCCCATTGAATTCCACCCAAGCTTGTACAATAAATATGGATTTGTGTAATAAATGATGAAATGACAGGTTGAACAGTTCTCTGTGCACGCGTTTAGAGGAATTTTGTCATTTTCTACAGTAAAACTAGCCCACGACCTGCAACCCAACATATTTTATAAAAAAAATATTGCATATGCGATATAACACATATTCGTTTTAACACATATGTCGTATATCACACATGCGTTATCTATACAATGGTTTACACCTAATGGTCGCTATGTAAAACGTTATTATCATATTGCATATGCGATATAACGCATGTATTCCCACATGCGTTATGTATACAATGGTTTACACCTAACGATCGCTATGTAAAACGTGATTATCATATCGCATATGCGATATAATGCATATCCGATATAACGCATATGCAATATATCACATATGCGATGTAGTGCATATAACATAGGAGAAATTAACATTACATTGATTAAGATAAAAGAGGGGGGGATTCAAAGGAGGGAGAGAAAGGTGTAGAGGGAATCATGGGAGGGAGGGATGGGTAGGGGAGAGATATGGGTGGTACGAAGGGAGGAGAAATATAAGGGGAAGGGAGGGATGGGTAGGGGAGAGATATGAAANAGAAATATAAGTGGGAAGGGAATAAATATAAGTGGGAGGGAGGGATGTGGAGGGGGTAAGAGATATAGGGGGGATGGGAAAGGGAGATATATAGGAGGGAGGGATGATTGGGTGCAGGAAATATATAGGATAATGGATGGAGGAAAGATATAGCATAATGGATGGAGGGGCAAGTGGGGGCGGTGGTTAAAGAGTACGAAGGAGGATAGGGAGGAGAGGGATGTATGGAGTGGTGGCATAGAGAGAGGTATAGAGTGAGTAAGTGAGAGAGAAAATTGTGGGGGTGGTTAAAGAGTGTGAGGGGGGAGAGTTAGAGAGAGAGAGAGAGAGAGAGAGAGAGAGAGAGAGAGAGAGAGAGAGAGAGAGATATGGAGGGAGAGACAATGATGGATGGAAGGATGGTTAGAGGGTGAGAGAGTGGGATAATAACAGTGAGAGAGGAGGGATTTAGGGAAATGAAGGATGGTCAAGGATGGTTACACCAAGAGATAGAGATGAGGGATTGTGTGTGTGTGTGTGTGTGTGTGTGAGAGAGAGAGAGAGAGAGATGGATAGAAAGATGGAGTGATGAAGGATTGAACCACTGGATTGATTTAACAAACGAGAGAGAGGGACACATGGTTAGAAAGGGAAGGGGGAGAGATAGAGAGTTGATGGATGGTTTTAGAGGTACAAACATGTTGAAGGAGAGAAATATAGATGGTTAGATAGAGAGAGGAAGAGAGGGAAGTAATTTGGGGGGGAGAGAGGAGGGGATGGAGAGAGGTGGTAGGGGGAGAAAGTGAAGGAGGGAGTGAGTGAGAGGATGAAACACATGGAGGTAGAAGGAGAGGGAGGGAGGGAAGGAGGAATAGAGAAAGGGTTTTAGTGGGAGGGAGGGATAACAAAGGAAGGGTTTCAAAGGGAAGGGGGAGAGAGAGAGGGTTTATGGATGGTTTTAGAGGTAGATGCATGGTGAAGGAGAGAAATATAGATGGATATATAGAGAGGGATGTAGAGAGGGGTTGTGGATGTGTTTGAGAGAGACAAAGGGGGAAGGTTGTTTACACGGGGGCGTCGCTGATGGAACAATATGATATCATGTTCGTTCATATTGGGGGCTTAAAAATGGTAAAAAAATAAAAAATTATATTGGGCATATATTTGGGGTTAAAAGGGTTATTTTATTTTAATAAACAATATCCAATATTTTGAGGGTTTGTTTATCCCGACCAGGGTAGAAATGGGCGCGGTGCATACCAAAATTCTCGGTGTGGGTCGGTGTGGGAGTATCTGCGTGGTGGTCTGCATTTTATATTTGCAGATTGATATTGATTTAGTGGGGTGCTATGGATTCATCTCATCCGCCATTGTTGTTATCAGAGATACAACTGATTACAGGCCTCCCAATGACATTGCCATCTGCTGCCTGGAGAAGCTCAGCACCGGGACCCGCGCCATAGCCTCAGCTATTTCTAGTGCATGGAGATCTGCCCTGGATCACCGCCACACCTTCACGTATGAGGAGATATACTTTCATTATCCTCCAGCGCTACCTGGTGGAACTGGTACAAAGGAAAAGGAAGCCCATAGAAGATCCCCTCCTCTTACCCCATGTGACCGAGGGCTTGTCGAAGTCCCCTAGAGACATGGTCTCTGAGGGCTTATTAGCATAGCAGTTCGATGGCTACGGTAATCTGCAAGGTAATATGTAAATTATTCTAAGGAAGTATGCTAGATTATGAGTGGCTTCAAACCCTATAATGTTTGCTAATCTAATTTACTGGTGTTTCTGCACAGGGAAAAGGGTCAAAAACGGAACCGCCATAATGTTTGCTAATTTAATTTACTGGTGTTTCTGCACAGGGAAAAGGGTCAAAAACGGAACCGCCAGCCTAGGATTGCTCGATCATCTGGAAGATGGCTATCTCTGGCGCAAATATGGAGAAAAGGC
>LPNX010712623.1:454944-541195 GCA_001517045.1 Pseudotsuga menziesii | reverse complement strand
GGAGGTATTTTCCAATATTTTTTGAAAATAGGGGTATTGTTTCATATGCCACGAACGAACATGCTATGGCATGGTTTCACTAAGTGAAGACCCCGTGGTTGTTTATAGAGGGAGAGGGGGTGTGGTGTTCTAATACCAAGAGGTGTGTAAGTTTGTTTGAGGGGGAAGTGATGAGATACAGAAGGAGGGGGGATTTAGGAAGAGAGGGGGAGAGAGGAAGAGAGGGAGGGAAAGGGATGAGAGAGAGGGTTGAGGGATGGTTGTATATGTAGAGCGACAGTGAAGGAGAGAAATAGCGATGGTTAGATAGAGAGGGATGGAGAGAGGGTGTGTGGCTGTGTGTGAGAGAGACAAAGGGGGGAAGGTTGGTTATAGAGGGAGAGAGGGTGTGGTTTTTTAAGACCAAGAGGTGTGTAAGTTTGTTCGAGGGGGGAGTGGTGAAATAAGGAAGGAGGGGGATTTAGACAGAGAGGGGGAGAGATGAAGAGAGAGAAGGAATTAGTGGGGGGTGAGAGAAGGGGGTGGAGAGAGGAGGTAGGGGGAGAAAGTGAGGTATGGAGTGAGTGAGAGGATGGAACACATGGAGGTAGAAGGAGAGGGAGGGAGGGGACAAGAGAGAAGGGAGAGAGAGAGAGAGGACTGAGGGATGGTTATAGAGGTAGAGGGATGGTGAAGGAGAGAAATTGCAATGGATATAGGGTATGTGGGTGTGTGTTAGATAGACAAAGGGTGGATGGTTGGTTATAGAGGGATAAATTTTATGGTGTTCGAAGACCAATATATACGTAAAATTGTTTTTTAAATTAACGTAGTGAAACGCATATGTGTTATATCACATATGCGATATAAAAAGCATATGTGTTATAACACGTATGCGTTATATCACATATTTGATATAAAACGCATATGCATTATAACACATATGTGTTTTGTATCACATATGTTTTATAACGCATATGCGTTATAATGCATATGCATTTTGTATCACATATGTGTTTTGTAAAATTTACAATTTTGGTGGGAATAAGGTTTGGCATTATGTTCGGAAATAGATTTGGACTACCGAACCTATTGGCTAGGACAAATAAAGTAGAGCTATTTCCTATATTTTAGAACTCTATGAATATGCTCAGTTTCGGTGCCATTTTTTGCGATGAAAAACACAATATTTTTTTATAAAAATATAGAATATAGTAGAATACAATCTTACGATTCTAAATATGTATTTTTTTCCTAAATACGTATGTTTTATTTATTTATTATTATTTTGCTAAATGACACACATCATTTTTTGAAAATAAATACATCCACTTTTTTTTATATAAATTTTGATTGCATTCACCATTTCGCAAGAAAACTATATGGTGCACTAGAGGAGAGAGAGCTCTACAATCTTATATATAGGAATCAAGAATTTAATTAATTTTTTCCCCTAATGTGTTGCACCCGCACATAACGTTTTCATTTCAAGGTTTTTAGACTTCAATAATTAATAATAAAAAAATAATTCATGAAATTTTTTGAAAAAATAGTGTTGCACTAGTACCATATGTCCTTTATATGTCTGCAAGAGTTTATCCAAAAATTGCATCATTTACCTCTTATAGTGTTGCACTCGCACAAACATATATGTTATGATGCGCTGAAAATTTGAAAACTTAATTTAAGAGAAACTAATTTTACAATCATTTACACAAATTTTATATAGATAAAAGCTATATATTATGAAAGCTTATTCAATTACCTAACTTTGTCTTTTTACTTCATCTTCAAATCGGTTAGGGAAGTACCTCTAATTGTCACCTAAAGTCAGAGGTTCCATGTTTTTTCAGTGTTATGTGGCATCTAAATTGCCTTTAAAGGAGTCCATGATTGTGTATCAACCCTTCAATTTTTTAATATTATGTCTGAAAGTTAGAATACCAAATGGGTTTTGGAACTAAAACTTAGGTTTAGTCAATTTATACTCAATTATCCCCATAACAAATCCAAATTTTTTTCAGGTCTAACATCAAGTGTGGTCACTATATTTTGATTCCATGTTCAGCATAGCATAAGGCCAACTCCCTTATTTCTAGCTTGTTTTCAAGTCTTTTCCTTTAAGAGCAAGTCCTCATGTGCTAAAGGCACAAACTTGAGTAGCAAGAACAAATGGATCGATTTAGATTGCATTGAAAAACAAAGCTCACCGACAATGTTTATTTTGCATTGAATTTAATTCAAGTTCAATGCACAAACAAGCTCTTTGTGCATACAATACAATAACGTTTATTGCTTACTCTGTATATATAACAAGAAGCGAAGAAGATCAATATGTATGATCATTCACTAAGCACCTTGACCAATGGGTTATGCAAGGAATGCCTTCTTGGCTTCTATGTACATCTATGATCACCAATCTAATCTATGTATATCTCTTTATATCTATGATTGACAAATTTAATCAAGAATATTGGATTAATTGAGTTGATCAAGAAGTTTAAAGTCTGCTAGTTGACCATTTGATTTGATCACATAATATAGATGAACATAGATTATGTACTGGCTACAACGACCTTTGGGGCTAGTGGGTTGCAAACCTCTAGGGCTAGCAAGTTGCTCTAGTAATTAGTTGACACTCTTGCATTCACTGTTGAAAAATGAGATTCATATTTGCACCAGAGACACATCCAACAATAGCAAAGAATGGATGCCACTTTTTAGACTAGTATGATAAACCTAACTTTGGGCATCATTTATGGTGAAGGTTCTCCGACCAACGTGGATGCATAAATGCTCAAATGCTTGTTTGAAGTTAGGAATATACGATTTTCTCTCGGAATTGAGGCGATGGTGGTGGATTTTAGTACATTAAATGATAAGCCGAGGACGTCAGTACAGACTAATGAGCAGTTGTTAGAACATTAAATGTATAAGAGCCATGCAAAATCTTAAACCATATCCATGAAAAATTTAAGCCATATCTATAAAAGACTTAAGGTAAACCGACAAAGTTGACAATAACAGATCAAAGTGATTGCCCAATCTGAGGATACATAAATAGGTTTTAAATTAAAAGAGAAAAACAAAAACTGAGTGCAATGTAAAACTATGAACCATATATAAAAATTTATAGTCAAACAATCACTAATATACATTCAACGTATATCAAATACAATATAACTCCGAATATATTAACATATTATATATATTCATAAAACTCATCGTCCCTAAAACAAATATATTGAAATTGCTTTCTTAGAATTTTTGAAAGTTGTGAATGACCATCCACATATTTCATCAATTAGAGTTAACTCATATGTGACGATCACTCTTCACATTACTGAACATGAATCACTCTTTCCATATCCATGTATGTCTTTAAGAATATAATCAAGGAGGATGAGTAAATATTTTAGTATTTATGAAAGCCCATTTAAGTGTTTGGTTGTGAATGGAATGAATTAATAACTAGATTTCTTCTTGTTAACTTTTATTATTATTATTGATTTGCTATTTTTTCAAAATTTCAATGCCTTAAAATGCGTCTAATATGGAGAGCTAAAATTCTAATCATAATCACATTTTTAAGTGATGCTTCACAATCTTGTTTAGTATATAGAGTATCAAGCAACATAAGGTTTCGCCTTAATAACATGTTGACATATAATAATTTTACACGTTTACATTAACATAATAAATTTACGTTATTAAAAACAAAATAGTAGATAGAAGTATAATAGTTTTACTATGGGGATATAGGAAAAATAGTTATGTCATGGGTGTTTTTATTTTATATATATATATATATGGTGTTTTGTATAGTAAAATTAATAAAATATAATATAGACATCTCGATTTTGGCTACCACAAGAAACTTCAACGAGAAGATCGGACGAGGGGGTTTTGGGTCAATTACTGGAAGGAAAATAAATCGTTGTTAAAGTGTTGTCAATGTTCTCGACACAAGGAGTTATCAAATTTTTTAAATACCGTAATTTTGATGCTTTAAAATAATGCAAGATAATTGGATTTGGTTTTATTTTAAAGTATTTTTTTATGTCTTAAAACAATGCAATACGATAATACTGTTGGATGTGAGTTTATTTTAAAAAACTTTTAGATATAAAATGTATTTATTTTTTTAATATTAAATTTAGTTCAAGGTTTTTTTTTTAACCTTGAAGAATTCATAGAAGGGTCAACCCCAAGGGGATTAATGTCTTCCTATGAAACTTGGTCAATTCCCTTTTTAGTATGAAAAAAATCTATATATAAGTGGATTGTATTGTTAATAGGTTGATCTTCTTTCAAGAATTCATTAGAGAAACTTGGTGTCTCTAGTTGGATGAGTACATTTCCAGAGGATGTGTTAAAGATTCTCTTTATAGTAAATATGTCATTTTAAAATATGTTTATTTAGTGGATAAAGGAAGAATATTTGCCTCATATTTTATTTTTTCAAGTGATAGTGTAAGGATTCCCCAAGCACACTAGAGAAAAATAGTTAAAATAGTTTTAGATGAAGCTCAAGGTAATTATTTTTTTAAGCACTTTGTCTCTTCTTATAAGCACTTTTAATTATTCTTTTAAGCACTTTGTCTCTTCTTTTAAGCACTTTATGCCAATGGAATTCAATGATTAATTGGGTCTTTAACAACTTTCTCAGGGTCATGGTTATGCTTACATGCCACATATTCGTTGGCTTATGAAGATGCTTAAATGCCTGATCTTACGTTATGAGACCAACAACACTCATAAAGTACAATAAAGATATCCTTGACCTTGTTATTCTCAATCACCAAACTCTTAAAACCTAAATAATACAATTTCATTCTTTTACTCTTCAACTAGACATTGCTTTGAAGGATATTGGTGCATTCTACAACGTGCTCCATGAGATTATGATTCAAGTTCCATACATATAACAACAATTATTGTCATGCTTTAATCCTCAATAACATCTTATAAACTCAAACAATTTCTGTGAAATTTAATCCTTGACAACAATTACTAAGTGACCTTAATCCTCAATGCAACCTTATAAACTCTCAATGCAACCTTATAAACTCAAACTATTTCTGGGAAATTTAATCCTTGGAATTCTTGATTTTAGTTGTTTATTTCTGCTCCATTTATGTAATTTATACAATCCATTTAATGATCTTATAACAAAAATAAATGATCTTGCAGATATTTGAGAGTGGATTTATTCTTCATTTGAATTGCTATATGTTTAGTTTCAATTTGAGAGTTTAATTGTGCAAGTTGTTTATAATTGTTGTTGTCAACATAGTTGCCTCCAGCAATTAAAACCATAACAACTCATTAACATGAAAAATAGATACAAGCATCCCTATGTATGGATTCATGTGGAACAATTCTCAATTTTTATTTTTACTCTGTATTAGCGATCATAATAAATTGATGGAGTTAAAGACAAAGTTGGAAATGGATATAGATTTTGATATGACATAATTTACTATCTCTTAATAGCTAATACAGGTAAAAGTAGACAAGGTGTAATAAAAGCTGTCAAAGCCAAGCTATCAATAATAAAACCTTGACTGCAATTTATGGTGGAGGATAGATAAGACAATCCACAATTTTCTTTTAAATGTATGTAATACTACTCTCACAAAACCCTACCACTAGATAGATGTAAATGTTTAAATTAAATTAAATTTAAATTTACATATTTTTTGTTATTTTATTTTGGGAGTTTTATAAATATTTGTACTTAATATACTTTAATATTATATAAGATTAGGGACATGGTGGTAAAGAATAAAGCAAACTAGTGACCATGGCTTGTCCTTGTTGTCAAATGCTCCTTACAAATAAATATTTCCTTGCAACCAAAGTGCATATAAACTAGAATATCATAAGCTAATCTCTCAGATGCATTCCCCTACTAACTGAATACACAGATAGCTTATTTCCCTCTTTAGTATTTGTGAAACTTCATACATATTGAAATTTTCCGTGATCGATTGAAAATCATTGCTACTACAAAATTTACTCAATATAACACAAATACCAAACTTAATATGGGTATAAATGTGAATTTAACAAAATGACCATAAACAAAACCCACATTTACAAACAATAAATTCTATTTTATAAACAAAATATCCTTCATAGTTCAGCGCCTGCAGAGGTCTACAGCTGGCACTGCCCATCGTGTACGCAACACTGGCTGTCGGCTGCCCGCGGGCAGCAGTATGTATACATGCATGGGACTCCCTCCACTCTATGCGATACATACGATCTTTCCAGAAGCCAAAGGTTGTTCTTCAGTAGAACTAGACCGCCATTTTATCTCTGCTACGTTGGAATTCGGTAGCTATGTAGTAACCGGCTGCAGCTTGGAATCCCCACAAGTTTGATTCCGTGGACACCCCGGTATTTTGATGGCGGCTTATCATTAATTTTACAAGGATGGTTTCTGAATTATGACGTGTGTTTAGTATTAACTAATATAATTATTCAACTTGTGGTTAGTAAATAGTTATAGATTATAAATTAAATACAAGTTAAGTATTATTAATTTAAAATTATAGTTAAGTTATCATAGTTCAAAACAGAGTTCAAGAGAAAAATACTTCTGTTTTATTACAATGAATTGTACAGGTACATATACATCAATGGATCAATTTTCAGATCCTACAATTGAGCTGCCGATCCTACAGTCATGCTGCAGATCCTATAATCAAGCTGTAGATCCTAAAAAGGATAGGAAACAACCATCTACAGGATATGAAAGAATCATAGAGAGAATAGGAAAGAATGGGTAAGAATATGAAAGAATCAGTCCATATCGCAACACTCCCCCTCAAGTTGGTGCATAGATGTCACACATGCCCAACTTGCCCAAAAACTTTGAGAACACTCGACTTGAAACTGCTTCAGTGAGAATATCGGCCCACTGATCCTCTAATCGAATCTTAGGCAACTCCACGATCTCCTGATCCAACTTCTCCTTAATAAAGAATCTATCTAACTCCACATGTTTTGTTCGATCATGTTGAACCGGATTATGAGCAATATCACATGCTGCTTTATTATCACAATACAGTCGAATTGGCTGCCTAGGTGGATAGCCCAAATCTTTGAGGAGAATTCTTAGCCACAATGCTTCACATACTCCAAGTGCCATACCTCTAAATTCAGCCTCTGCACTTGATCGGGCAACACCATTCTGTTTTTTGCTTCTCCACGTAACAAGGTTACCTCCTACAAAGGTGAAATAACCTGAAGTAGAACGCCTGTCATCGACTGCTCCAGCCCAGTCAACATCAGTATATGCATCCACGCTTTGATAATCTTCATTTTTAGTGAATAAAATTCCTTTTCCAGGAGCAGATTTCAGATATCTCAGTATGCGCATAACTGCATTCATGTGTTGCTCACCAGGATTATGCATAAACTGGATAAGAATACTCAAGGCATAGGCAAGGTCTGGCCTTGTGTGTGCTAAGTACATCGATCTTCCTACAAGTCTCTGGTATCTCCCCTTATCAACTGGTACCTGATCAGACCCAACACATAACTTCAATCCTTCTTCCACTGGTGTATCAGCGGGTTGACATGCTGACATGCCAGTTTCCTGTAACAAGTCTAAGGCATATTTTCTTTGAGATAGAAAAATCCCCTTATCAGATCGAGACACTTCGATCCCAAGGAAATATTTCAAGGGGCCGAGGTCTTTCATTTCAAATTCTCTGGACAAGTAATCCTGTAGAGCCTCCCTTTCTTCAAGATCATTTCCTGTAACCACCATGTCATCCACATATACAATAAGTACAGTTATCTTACCCTGTTGTTTCTTCAAGAATAAAGTGTGGTATGAGTTGGTCTGACATTAACCAAAGGCTTTCATAGACTTTGTGAACCTTCCAAACCATGCTCTCGGAGACTGTTGCAAACCATACAGTGACTTCTTTAATCTGCACACCTTTCGACTATGCATTTCTGGTATCATGCATCCTGGTGGGAGTTCCATGTAAACTTCTTCAGACAACTCGCCATGTAGAAAGACATTCTTCACATCAAACTATTGTAATGGCCAACCCAAGTTCGCAGCAAGAGACAACAAGACTCGTACTGTATTGATTTTAGCTACAAGTGCAAATGTCCTATATAATCGATCCCATAGGTTTGGGTGTATCCTTTTTCCACCAGTCTTGCCTTAAAGCGTTCAATTGCACCATTTGCTTTGTACTTCACAGTGTAAACCCACCGACATCCGATTGGTTTCTTTCCTGGTGAACGGTCAACAAGTTCCCAGGTTTCATTCTCCTGCAAAGATTTCAACTCCTCATTCATAGCGGATTTCCACCTTGGGTCAGCTAAGGCTTCCTGCACATTGTTAGGAATAGATACAGTAGATAACTGATTTACAAATGACTGATTTGATTCTGACAAACGATGGTTAGACACATAATGACTCATGGGGTATTTAACGTTACTGGAAAGCTCAGGTTCATATGTGGGTTTAGGAATACCTCTGGTGTGACGTTGTGGTAGCTGTCTTCTAAATGGTTCAGGAGCATCCTCAACAAGCGATTGGTTTGGTGTATAAGCTTCCTATGGTGTGAGAGACTCGGACATGGGTGGAGCCACAACTTCAGTTTCTTGGTGTTCATCACTACTTGGATCCAAAGTCAAACCACCTACATCCAATTCGCCCACTTCTTGATTCAGCACATCAGAGAGTTCCCCTACTTGCGGGATGTGAACAACCACATCTTCAAAGATGTGATCATCATAGTCTAGAGTCTGAATTTCCTTCTGGTACTCCCTCTGAAGTTCAGGCTCAGAGGAAAAATACATCGAGTCTTCATGAAAAGTTACATCTAATGTAATAAACATTCGTTGGGTTGGAGGATGATAGCATCGGTACCCCTTTTGATAAGCAACATATCCAAGAAAAACATGTCGTAGCGCTTGAGGAGACAACTTGTTGCGCTGATGCTTATGGAGGTGTACAAAAGCTACACAACCAAATATGTGAGGAGATAAATTAGGGACGGCTGGAGCAACAATCGCTTCAGCGAGAGCTTGAGATGGTGTCTGGAAATTAATAGTGCTGGAGGGTACTTGGTTGATCAAATATGTTGCAGAGGTAAGTGATTCTCCCCAATAGGATAATGGCATATGGAATTCTATCAATGAAGCACAGACAACCTCCAACAAGTGGCGGTTTTTTCTCTCAGCCACCCCATTCTGCTGAGGTGTATTAGGACAAGTAGTTTGATGAATAGTCCCTTGTGCTTTCAGATACTGCTGAAGTTTAGAACTCAAATATTCTCCTCCATTGTCACTACGGAGAACCTGAACATGTGCATTGTACTGAGTACGAACCATTTTATAAAAAATTTGAAATAACAAATTCACTTCACTTTTAGACTTCATCAAGCACACCCAAGTCATCTTGGTACAGTCGTCAATAAAAGTAACAAACCAACGTGATCCACCAAAGGTAGTAACTTTGGATGGACCCCAAACATAAGAATGTATGACCATAAAAGTAACTAGACTTTTATTCAAACTTAATGGAAACGAAGCACGATGGCTTTTTGCAAGTTCACAAACATCACAGCGGAAACTAGAAACATCAAATTTTACAAATAAACTAGGAAATAATTTCTTCAGGTAACCAAAGGAGGCATGCCCCAAACGTCGATGCCATAACCAGATTTCATATTTCTTCTTCTTCCCCTCAGAGCCATCCATCATTAAAGCTTGACGTAACTTGTCCAAACTCTTTTACACTAAGTCCAAGTAATACAACTTTCCTCGCCTAACACCACAACCAATCGTTTGCCTCGTTCGAATGTTCTTAAACACACAAAAATCAGGCCAAAAAATTACAATACAAAGTAAGGTAGTGGTGATTTGGGAAAATGACAACAGATTATAATTCAAAGATGGAACAACTAAAACAGAATCTAGATTTAAAGTATCAGTGAGCGGTAAAGACCCTTCTCCAATAATTGGGGCCGAAGAGCCATTGGCAGTGGAAACAAATTTTTGTGCGGATGGTTTAAGAGGCAAGACCTGTCTAGAACCAAACGTCATATGATCCGCAGCACCGGAATCAATTATCCATGCACTATTAGAAACAAGTGTAGAAATATTTAAAACCTTACCACCATTACCTGCCGCTGCTGCTAATGCCGAGATCTGACTAGCAACACCATCTGCTGTCTTTGTTTCGACCACTGCAGCACTGGAGGTCCTCTTGGAATTCTTCTTTCGTGAATCGCGGCTATGATCCCACTATTCTGGATACCCCACAAGTTCAAAGCAGTGGCTCTTGGTATGACCAGTTTGATTGCAATGAGTGCATTTGTAGGTGGATTTATCGGCACCATCAATGTTCTTAGGCTAGCTTTGAGAAGATCGGTTCTGATTAGACCGATTTCGAGTCACCATGGATGAAGCTTCAAATTTTTCTGGTTCTCCATTCATCATTGCAAGTCGAACAGATTCATGGTGGACCAAAGCATACCATGATTTCAATTCGGGGATAGGATCCTTTCTCAAAATTTCACCACAGATTTGTTCGAATTCACCATCTAATCCAGCAAGAAAAATATGCACCCTTTGTCGCTGAACTGATTTTCGGTAAGATTCAACATCATTTTCACTTTCCATAATCACCTTATCACGATGATCAAACTCACAAAAGATCTCGGTTAATTCTCCATAATACATCGAGAGTGTTCTGCCATTCTGTTTCGCAGAGAAGGCCCTCTGATTCAAGACAAACACCTACAATTCATCTGCTCCATCATAAAAAGGTTTTGAAAGAGCTTTCCAAATATCTCGAGTGGTGGGTAAGCGAATATATCGCTTCATGATTTTTGGGGACATAGACATCAACAACCATCTCTTGACCTTTTGATTGTCTGCATACCACTTCTCATATCCATCATCCTTCTCGGTAGGTGACTGTGAATTACCATGAATGAAAGAGAGTTTCTCCTTCTCAGCAATATGCATCTCCATGATTTGATACCACAAATCATAATTTGTTTCATCGAGTACAATCCCTGCATTGAACGACGAACCTTCAGATTGAATAATAATGGGAGAAAATTTGTTCCTAGATGTTTTAGAATCTGAGTCGGCCATGGTTCAGTGGAGAGTACTAATGATTTAAGCTTCTTGGCTCTGATACCAAGTTCAAAATAGAGTTCAAGAGAAAAATACTTCTGTTTTATTACAATGAATTGTACAGGTACATATACATCAATGGTTCAATTTACAGATCCTACAATTGAGCTGTTGATCCTACAGTCATGCTGCAGATCCTATAATCTAGTTGCAGATCCTAAAAAGGATAGGAAACAACCATCTACAGGATAGGAAAGAATCATAGAGAGAATAGGAAAGAATGGGTAAGAATAGGAAATAATCAGTCCATATCGCAACAATCATTACTAAATTGTCTTATTCTAATAAAATAAACATTAAATATTAGCTTAGACAAATACCCTAAAGTGGTACTCCATACCAGCCATTCATAGATTTAACTGATGGATACCCACATTGCATAACATTAAATGTTGGCCTAAACACGTACAGTAACCGGGACCCATGCGAGACATTCATTTATCCACATAACATTAAATGTTGGCCTAAACACGTACACTAACCGGGACCCATGCGAGACATTCATTTATCCATGCCATCTATTAAGTTGGTTATATGTGAATCTCAACAAGCTAATTTTGAATACTGTAGAATTTGCGATTATATGTGAATCTCGGCGCAGGAGAATTTGCGATTATATGTGGGGACATTCTCGGCGTAGGAGAATTTTTAATCATTTTAAAAATAGATCACAACTTTTTTTTATCAATCTGACTCTGAGTGTCTTGAGTTGCTAAACTTAATAGGCTGATCCCGCACTCATTGGGACTCTGTGATGCTTCAACTTAATATTTGAGAGTTACAAGGATCAACCAGGTTTGTCATTTCCAGGTTTCTCTCGATTCAGCTTATTTTATCACTCTTTGCATTGCTATTTTTTTTTGGCTTATAGAAAGCTACAAAGCATTCTTAATTTACTTGTGTTATGTTTTGTAGAAGGAATAATACTGCATTATATAATCCAGCGGTGTTGCCAGAGGCGACACTAGAAAGTGAAAGCCAGAGACGAGATCAAGATCTACTTCCAGAGGCCACACTAGAAAGTGCAAGCCAGAGACCAGATCAAGATCTGCTTTAAGTATAGATGTGTTCAATTTATAACTGATTTCGTCTCGTCATACTCTAAATTTTGAATACCTTCCACTAAAATATTGTTTTGTCTGAGAGAGTCCAATACCTAAAATTTAAGCGAAGGAAAGTTATATCTTTTTATTTCAGGTGTATTGATAATTAAGGTGGCGCTTGTGTGAGCCATGGGTTCTTTGCATGGGCTTCCAAGACCTTCTATCCGCTTCCTCCTCCTGCTATATGTGGCACCCCCAAACACCTATTTTTACTATATATTCGTTATTTTTACTAGAACCACTTTTTTATACCCCCAATACCTATTAATTCCTCATACTCTACTCTCCATCCCCATAATGCCTATAATATATTAACCTTATTTTTCACTACTAAAAAATTCCCTCTTTATGAATGAATGTGATAAGATATTGTTCAACAAGTTGAACCCCTGTTTGAGAAGATCTGATTGAATATGGACAAAGTAGAGGAGGACAAAAGGAGGAAAGCGTTCTCCAATTTTTGGAAGATAGTTACAATTCTATCTTTTGGGTGAAAATGCAAAGTTGTAATACAAGTTCATAAATAGTTTTTGAGAATCGCATCACTACTGAGGGGCGGCCCTTTGGTGCTCAAGGGAGCAGCACTCCCCTTAATTCCACGATTGAGGAGGTGGAAGGGGGAGGCATAAGAGGTGGATCCCATGAATTTCCATGTCCACACAGATGTAGAACTAGTCTACAACGCCCACGTTATTGAAATTAAAATAAAGTATAGTTCAAATTGTGGTTGAATATTGCGGTGGGGAATGATATCATTCGTGGACATGTATCATCAGATCATATTCACATTTCAGGTGTGTCTGCGAGTCTCCATAGTCGTTGTCAACCAAGGAAGCGCCTCCCAATATGTAGACCTATCTTAAAATAGAGTAAGACACAAACAAACAATCAGAAGTAAGTTACGTTCAGATAATGATTCATGATACCGCTCCTGCTCATAATCTATAAGCATTCTCTTAGGATGAAAAGAATAAAACATGCAGGTTCCTTCTTCCATTGAAAGTAAAATAAGCTAAAACTAATGATAGGTTGAGTCAGTTTTAGACAATGGTACAGATAGATAGAAAGATAGCATCTTCGTACCTTTGGCTAGTGAATTGATTACCTTTGTATATATATTTTTAGGAGAAGAAGAAGAGGCAAGTATGTATCATTATTCGGATTATCTGAAAGAACAAAGAATTAGAAACTATCTATAGCGACGCTAGCGATCGACAATAGTCATGGGGATGACCACGTTGTTAAATAGTTGCTGCAGCATTAGCATTTGTATTCTCATTATGATGATGGGAATATCATTAGTGAATGTTGCAGAATGAATGCTACTACCGCGTTTATTGACAGCTTTTTGGTTCCACATAGCCAAACAAGAAATGCAGTGGGAGTTGGTCGTCAGCAATGAGATCGCAAATTTGCAAATTATGCATGCAATTATGCAAGACAGAGAAGGGGAGATAGTCTCCTCCAACATTCGGACAACCCCTTCGGAGAGAACATATTCTGGGGGAGTAGAAACAGTTGGACCCCTTCACAAGTAGTGGTTGCGTGGATAGATGAGAGAAAATGGTTTGACTGTGCCAAGAATATCTACACTGGACCTGACTGCACTCACTACACTCAAGTTGTATGGAGGACCACCACCAATGTTAGTTTCGCCAAGATTAAATGCAACTCAGGCGATACTTTCATCACCTGCAATTATTATCCACCAGGGAACTACATAACAACTAGGCCTTACTGATATTTACACACAAAGAAGTCGTGTAGATGTAAATATAAACATGAATATGAGCCTTTCGAAGCTACTTATCGGATTCTCCTGTTCAATCATTCTTCATGTACATACAATACAACTTTTATTTTTTCAATACAATTATTCTTACGCTCTAACCTAAATTTTTTTATTCAAGTTTCAAAATATTTTGCACCTCTTTATTTTATATTCTTTAAACTTATTGGATGCGTTGAGGAACAGAGTGACCTAGGGATTAATATAATTTCTTTGAATGGTGCTCTTCCAATCTTCATATAAACAAAATCAGATGCTTTGAGGAACAACGTGACCTAGGGATTGATACAAAGAAAGGTCATTGATACAATTTCTTTGAATGTTGCTCTTTCAATCTTCATATAAGTAAAAGCGAAAATGAGATTATTGAAGAACGTTGTGACCAAAGAATGATTACTATAAAGTAATCTAATGATTATGTCTCCTATCTATTACGATATAACCGTAAGTGTTATGATATATAATATTATTGTGATACATTAAATAATTAATTAATAATGTATTTATATTTGGATTTGATTATAATTAATAGTATTTATTTAATAATAATAATTAAATAAATAAATAATAATTATTGTATTATAAGCAATTAAAATATCAATTTATCAATATTAATAATAATTACTGTTAATAATAAAAAATAATAGTATAATAATTAATTGTATCATATTAATTTATTATTATTTTAATTTATTAATTATACCATATTAATTTATTATTATTTTGGAGATATTATTGTTGCCACACACATGGTAACAATAATACTTTATTATTACTTTGATTATAATATTTTAATTAAATACCATATTCATATAATAATATAATATAACATCATTAATAATATTTTAAGCATTTGATTAAAATACTATATTATAATTCAATGAAATTATTCTAATTAATTATTATATTATTAATTAATTAATATAATTTTATTAATGCTATTTTATTTAACAAGACTATTTTTTAATAAATTGTATATTGTAAATATTTAATTAATATTACCAATAATAATATTTAAAACATCATAATTAATTTAATTTTTTTTAAAACATATTCATAATTAATTATTATAATAAATAATTATAATCAATTCTAAAAGAAATTGTTTTATAATTTATATTTTGAAAATCAAATATTAATCATCAATTAAAAATAATCAAATGTTATAACTGTAAGTGTTATGATATATAATATTATTGTGATACATTAATTAATTAATGCATTTGATTATAATGAAAAGTATTTATTTAATAATAATATTTAAATAATTAAATAATTATTATTTTATAATCAATTAAAGTATTCATTTATCATTATTAACAATTAACATAACATAACATTCATTCATTCATCTCCATTTATTCATTTCCATCTATTTTTTAATAAAAGGTATATTATAAATATTTAATTAATATTATAAATAATAATATTTAAAACTTCGTAATTAATTTTAAAATTTTAAAAATTATTCATAATTAATTATTATAATAAATAACTATAATCGATTCTAAAAGAAATTGTTTCATAGTTTATATTTTGAAAATCAAATATTAACCATGAATTAAAAATAATCAAATGCTATAACTATAAGTGTTATGATGCATAATAGTTTTGTGACATATTAATTAATTAATTAATTAATGCATTTATATTTGGATTTGATTATAATTAGAAGTATTTATTTAATAATAATATTTAAATAAATAAATAATTATTATTTTATAGTCAATTAAATTATTCATTTATCATTATTAACAATTAACATAGCATAACATTCATTCATTCATCTCCATTTATTCATCTCCATGTTGCGGTCTAATTTAAAATAACATAAAACAACATAACAATTAGACAACTTTTGCACTATTAGAATCTAATAAAACCTTTCAACATCATATTCAATTTTGATTAAAATTGCTAACATTGCAGTGTGAAATTTCCAAGGAAGATTATCAAATTCCCACATTCCCACATGGTTATTTTATGTTATTATATTATCGTCGTTAATTTGTTTTAAATATATTTATAATTGCAACAAATTACCTTAAGCAACACAACCATATTGAATCGTAACCAATGTGGTATGTAGCAAATACACATAAACCATCATGAACATTGCAACCCAACATAACGCGTTATAATTTTTCCAATGTGACAAAAATCCGGTAAAATAGAGATGAATGATGTAATTTATCATAACCCTTTGTGAACCTCCTACATACTATTTGAATGCTTGCATTCCCCAATATATTTGTCACATTATGAAATTAAACAAAGGCTATGTTGTATTGTCACAATTTGCAAGGGTTTGATGTCACATCTTCGCACTCTGACGTTGATCATCTTCATTCTAAGAATAATGAACATATGTTGACTTGGTACATCAATAATATGGTATGGAACATTATGGCTAGGTTACATTATGAATTTGTGATGATATATGTTATTAGGTTAGTTTATAACATGTAAATTAAATACATTCTTCTTAATTAGCATATTATAATACAATGTTATAATTAAATATTATTATTTTCATTGAAATAATGTTATTATTTTATTATTATTTTAATACAAATATTTTAATTAAACACTATATTTGAATAGTTTGACATTAATAATTTAACTAAATACCATATTTTAATAATAGAATAATATAATACAATATTATTAAAAATTATTATCATTACACTTAAATAATAATATTATATAAATATTATTTAATTACACTAATTAACTATTATTATTATTATTATTATTTTATTAACATATAAAATAATATATTATAAATAATATTATTATATAATAAAACATTAATTACACTTAACTAACTATTATTATTACTATTTTATTATCATCTAAAATATTATAATATGTTATAATAAATAAGAAAAACATTATTATTACATAAATTGTTTCCTAATATTAATAAATATTTCCAAACTATATGAGATTTATATCCAATATTAATAAATTATTATGGTTTATTAATTGTAATATGAGGACACATTATTTAAATAATATGATTTATAAAATAATATCATTTATTTAATTACAAATGGATATTAAAATAATTAATTGTAAAGGTATTAAATAATAAAGTATGGTTAACATATGTAATAAATAATATTGGATATATATATATTTTTCACCAAATTGGTTATTGATTTTTTTTTTTAAATCTGAAAAAGAATAATGATGGGAATTAACCCAATTACAACAGTTCAGAAAATTACAATTCTTGATCTTCACAGCTTCTCAATTCAAGATTAGGGAATACGAATCATAACACTTGGCAAATCATTCAGAGATAGCATTCCTTGAGGAAGCATGCATCCCTGGTTTGCTTTTAAATCAGTCGACTTGTTCAAATCCCGTAGAATGTGAAAGGAAGAGACCTACAAACACTCAATTAAGGTGAAATGTAACCTGTGCATAGTCACATTCAGACTAGGATGAAAGAACTTAGCTGCAGAATTTAAAACTTTAATAATGAGTTCAGAATCTCCAAAAATTTGAAGATTGGAATGACCAGCTTCAGAGGCGAGTTGGCAGGATTTTAGAAGAGCATATAATTCTACTTAGTTATTAGAGAGCTGTTCCAATCCCCAACAGAAGCAGGTTTGAAGTCGTCCTCCCGGAAGGAAAATTAATCCACCTGCTCCAGCATTTCTTGGGTTTCCTTTTGAAGCACCATCAAAGAAAATTGTAACATTGTTCTTATTTTTCCACCAATTCGAGAAGTCTGCTTCCGAACTTCGAATCTTCCAAAGAGGATGAAGCATAGGTCTTCTAGGATTTAGCTGAGTTCCTTCAATCTGAGGCAGTCCAATCCACTTGTTTTCAGCACTAAGATTAATGAGATCTAGGTGTTTTCCCAATACTTATAAGAGCATTGCCTTTGCATTAGAAGCTACAAGTTTAGGATTTTTGGATTTACTATTGAATATTGAATCGTTTCTGGCTATCCATATTTTCCACCAAAAGAATTTTGGGATAGCTTGCCAGATTTTCCTCCAGTCACAGCTTGAAGAAGAAATTTTGGGATATCGGTTCTACCAATTTGCAAAGAGATTTACAGGATCTTCATTATAAGGAATAGAGACTGGTAACCCCAATAAAAGAAATGCACAGGATTTTTGAGTGTATCCACAGTTAACAAAAATATGAGCAGAAGATTATGATGCTTGCTTACATAAGCAACATCGAAAAGGACCGAAGAAGCCCCTTTTTATCAAATTTTCCCCAGTTAAGGCTCGCTGATGCATGAGAATCCAAGTAAAAAGATTTGCTTTTGGAAAGCTAGGGGATTGCCAGACATGTTTCCAGAACTTGGCATTATGAGCTAGAGGAGGAAAATTGAGAAGAGCATTGTATCCAAACGCTGCCGAGTAGCTGCCTGAAGGACCCCAGCCCCACGCATCTCTGCATGAAGAGTGTATGGGGGGATTACCAGTCAGAAGATTAGTCAACAATTGAGACTGACCGAGCAAAGAAACCCTGCGATCTGGCAGTGCTGGAAATTTCCACTTCAGCCAATTTCCATTGTGATCCCAGGAGGAGATATCTGCCAGACATGTTATGTTCTTGCTTACCAACCAGAGTTTTAAATCATCAATTGCATGAACATAAAATAGAGGTGAATTACCATTGATTTTGTCTTCCCATAAAAAGTATTGTTTCCATTTCCTGGAATCTTGAATAATTGCTTAGTAAAGAAAGTTATACATTTTTTGCAGAGATTCCATATTGAGGTTCCTTTAGAAAATTTTGTCAACTGTAAATTTCGAAGAGCTCCTTTCAAATATATTTTCCAAAAAAATTGACTTACAGGATGACTTAAATTGGAGAAAAACTGCCATAACAGTTTCCCACCCATGGCAAGATTTACCAGCCCAGGATCTTTAACATGCAACCCTCCTTTGGAAACAGGATGCTTGACAGTATCCCAATTGACCAAATGCAATCTTCCTTGATTTCCTTTGCCTCCTTTCTAGAGAAAGTCTCTTATCAATTTGGATAGTTGATCCAAGATCGATTTAGGGGCTAGCAGAAGAGAAGACTAGTAAATCGGAAGAGCTGAAAGAGTGGATTTAATTAAGACTAGTTTACCTACCATAGTAAGCCAATAACCACCCCAGAAGACAATCTTGGCTTTTAAATTACTAACAATTTCCAACCAATGTGAAGGTTTGCTTTGACCTAGCGATAGTGGAAGGCCCAAACACTTGACTTTATCCCAATTGGCAAAGCCCTTAAAACCAAGAAGCTGAAAAATATTTGCAATAGTTTCTGGAGCTGCATTCCATCCATATATAGCACTCTTTCGATTATTGATTAGGGAACCTGAGACAGTACAAAAATCCTACATAATTTCTTTGAAAATTCTTGCCAATCTCATTGAAGCCCCTCCCAGGAGCAACGTGTCACCGGCAAAGAGAGCATGATTAATAGAATCCACAGCACTAACCGAATTGATTCTTGGAATTGTTCCAACATTTTTTTCCACATTTAGCTTTCTGCTCAGGGAATCATCCATTAGGATGTAAAGAAACGGAGAGAGGGGCCAGCCCTGCCGAAGACCTCGTGAAGCTTGAAAGAAATGAGGAGGTCTTCCGTTCACTAAAGGATCTATCGAGGGATTATTAGTATAGGCTTTAATCAGATTAATAAAAGCAGAGCTAAATCCAAAAGAATTAAAAATTTGATATAGGAAAGAAAGCTTGACCCTGTCAAAGGCATTCGCCATGTCAAGCTTTATAAGCATTCCCTTCTCTTTTCTATTGAAGCTGGAATGCATGGCTTCCTGAACATGTATCACATTATCCAAGATATGACGGCCTTTAACAAATCCACCTTGTAGTGGAGAGATCAATTTTCCAAGGAGGGGTTTTAGTCTGTTAGCTAATATCTTGGGTAAGATTTTGTAAGATGCATTACACAGTGAAACTTGGAGGAAACGGTCAAAAGTGGAAGGTTTAACTTCTTTGGGAATTAAAGCAAGGAAGGTGGAATTAGTGCTTCCACCAACCTTGGCTTTAGATTGAAATGCTTTAATCATCCTCAAAAGATCTTTTCTAATAACAGTCCAACATACTCTGTAGAAATGAATGGAAAATCCATCGGGTCTTGGGGCTTTTATATCCGGAGCCATAGACCAGATAACATCTATAATTTCTGCCTCAGAGAAAGGTTTCATAAGCTCACCATTATCTTCTGCATTCACCAAATTAGGAACATTGGAAAGGAAATCAGAGGTTAAATCCGAGTCTACAACTCCCTCCTCTGTAAATAAATTCTTAAAATGAGCTTCAGCTTCTTGCTTGAGATGAGTGATACCCTTGAAGGATTCACCAGACACAGATTTTATTTCTGAAATATGGTTATGGGATAGTCTTTCTCTATACTGTTTATGAAAAAACAAGGTGTTTTTAACACCGATAATCAGCCATAAATTTCAGGATTTCAAACGCTAGCATTCCTCTTCCTTTCTAAAGGCTTTGGATGCATTAAGCTGGGCTTCTTGTTCTTTAGCTAGAATGGAAGGAGAGATCTCTGCATCCTCCATTAACATTTGAATCTAATCAAGACGAGCCACAACCAAAATTCTATCATTGATAGGGGAATGGGAAGAAAGTTTGATCCACTCCTTCAGCGCAGATTTGGTTTGCTTCAGTTTCATTTCCCACACAAAATTAGGAGAACCAAATACCAAAATTTTCCAGGCATTGCTAACCATATCCAAGAATCCTTCTTTGTCAACCCACAAAGGACTGAACTTAAAAGGAATTGGACCAAGATCTTCATCATCTATAAATTGCAGTCTGATAGGTTTATGGTCCGAGATAGTTTTGACAAAATGCTAGAGGAAATAATTTTATTTTCCGTGAGAAAAGAGCTCTGAAGAAGAAATCTATCCAATCTGGCTGAGATATTGGCTAAAACTATACGGTTATTACTCCAAGTGTAACGACCTTTTTTTGGCTTAAAATCGATCAAATCCCAAGATGAGATGATGCGCTCCACTTCTCTGATCATAGGATCTCTGCCACAATTTCCACCTTTTTTTTCTTTTGGGGCCAATGTGATGTTTAAATCACCGGCTATAATAATGTTGGATGGATTTCCTGCTGCTAAAAAAACATCCAAGGAATTCCAACAGTCTCTCTTCTATTGGAAAGTCACAGCAACATAAAGATTGAAAAGAGAGAGAGTTATCTTACTTGAGAAATGCCTAACTTTGGTGAAAATCCAATGCTGAGAAACAAAGGAATTTTCCAGTGAAAAAAGGTCTTTAGACCAAAGCATTGCAAGCCCACCAAATGAACCAGGAGCACTCACAGCCTGTCCTGCATTCTTTTTCCAAAACTGATTGCTGATGGTAAGAAGGTTGCTTACTTCAATTTTTGTCTCCTGAAGCAGAAGAACATCAGGGAGAGCCATAGTTACGAGAGCTTTCACTGCTTCTACTTTCGAAGAAGTTCCCAGACCCCTGCAATTCCAAGAGACTAAATTCATTATTTACTGATGGAAGGAGAATGACCTCCTTTGGGAGGCCTGGTCCGAGTTCTGCTGATTGACATCTCTAAAGTTGCTTGACTTCCTTGCATCTTGATACATTCAGCTTCTTCTTCCCGAAGATTATTTTGCGATTTACGACCTTTTTTAGTGGACTTCTCGAGAGGATATTCATCTAAACCAGAGTTTTCAAAGATTTTAATTTTTTTTGCCATCTCCGCATAGGTAGGAGGACTACCATCCATTGTAATACCAATAGCGGATTCAACTTGACCTTGGACTTCTTGTAGAGATGATTGAGGGAGCTCGCCCTCTTCAAGCATTGAAATATCTTGATCACTTGCAACTTGCAAAACAGGTTGTGGGGCTTCTACCTCTACAAGTACTGAGGTAACATTATCTTCTGGGATACTTAATACTTCAAAATTATTCTGAGATGAAATTACCTTCAAGGCTGACCCATTATCCTTCTGATTCTGTCCAGGGGGATTACTACTCAAACCCTTTTCTCCTCTTGATACCTTGGATTTAATTCCTTGCTTCACCGAGCCATATTTTTGAACTAAAGTCCATTGAGCTACCTTCTCTTGAATAATTTCTTCTTCAAGCTTTTTTTTACAAGTTCTGGAAAAATGCCCATAGCCATGGTAGAATTTGCACTTAAATGGAAATTGTTCATAATCTAATTCTTGAACATGTTCCCACCCTGCCACCTTCAAGGTAATTGCTTCAGGAAGCTCTACCTCTAAGTCTTCCTTAACACAGATTCAGGGATGATTTTAAGGAACCATACTTATTTAAAAGTGTATAAATGTTGGCGAATATTGCTAATTCTTAAAACGCCAACTATAAAATGATTGTCGATATTTTTCAAAAAATATTTTAATTTCCAAGGATTTTATATCGTTTATATAATAATTTGGCTATTTTTAGGGTGAAAAAAGTTTACCGCATCAAAATTGGGTGAAACGGGGATTCAAAAAATGCAAAATGGAGAATCTTTTTTGGGAGAAAAACATGGAAAAATAGCCCACTAGGCTAAAGTTTGCCCCTAAAATTATCCCTGCACAGATTCGAGCACAAGTGTTTTGATCTCTTGAATCATCCCGATCAATATATTTTCCAAGAGTGTTCCCTATGGCTTTGAGGGAATCCGGTAGATGCAGTAGCTTGACCCAAATGGGCACAACAGAAGGGACATCTTGATTTAGATCAAAGTCTGGATTCCACTTGTTGAGGTAAAGCCCCTGGGGACCCATGAAATAAGGTCCGTTTCGAAAGATTAGATCTCTATCTGCTGTATTTTCAAAAAGAAATACAAAGTATCCCTTCCCTAGTAACTTGCTGCTAATGTCTTCAGAGATCAAATGTTTCCAATTCCTTTGGATCCATCCTTTAATAGCTTTTGGAGATGGCCAGAGGCCAATAAACTGACCAATGAGTCCCCTGTTAGCTAAATTAAGAGTTGATCTACATGTCTGACCAACAGGAATATCAACGGAAGGGATGTTATCCAAATTTTTTACAAAGGATTGTTGAATTTGAGTGAGCTTCCGTTTGCTGCCTGAAGCAATGAGTCTTTTGAAGGAAGTAAGATCAGAGGAAGGAGATATTTCCTCCATGACCTTAGAGACCTAATCAAGATCCACTGACCAAGAAATAAATAGGGCCCATAATCTCAGTCAAGAAAGAACCAAGAGACTCAACGATCCTTCCTAAGCAGGGCGCTAGCCCAACCGAGGAGAGCGAGACCTCAAGAGCCTTCCAGTGACTGCAAAGCCTTCAAAACCCACTGTATTTCAGCACAGATCATCAAGGCAACCAAAAGAAGACTAGACAACCTCCTTGAGCAAAAACGCAAGCCAAAACTCCTTCAGTTCTTGAACCTCCTTCAACCTTGAACCAAGAAACTCTCTTATCCTTCACGCAACCAAGAGGGAGCAGAAAGATGAAGACTGCAACTCATGAAATCAGCCAGAAAAGCCTACGAAGATAGAATCCAGCCTCCTGAGAGCTATTCTGAACACCGATACAGGGGAAAAATGAACTCTTCTAGAAGCCAAAACACCACAACTATGCTCAACAAATTTCTCCAATACGTGACCAAACAGAGGATCAATCCTCAGATCCACACAACTGCCAGTTTTTCAAAAGCAGAGCCCAAGCTAGGGATCCGAGCCACCAACCTGCAAAAAAAAAAATCTAACTGTCTTCTTGGAGCCAAAAAACATTTTCGTTCAAGGGATCCACCTGGTGCAAAAGTAACCAATGCCAATGGCCTCCAAATCAGGCGAGCAAGCACTGGATCCAGCCTCCAATGTTAATAAACGTTTTTTAATCGAAACATAGCAAAATGCCTCTAAATTTACAAAAATGCAGACCACAGAGCTGCTCCAAACAGAGAGCAAGCACCGAGCCTACATAGCAAACGAGAAAGTCTGCAAAGAAACGATGAAGGCCGAGGCCAGGCTGCTGGAAAATTTGAACAGGTTCTTGGAGTGAAAAAAATTGGCTATATTTTTCATATATACTATAGGGAAAAACATTGTATTAATAATATTTTACTTATATTACGTTTTATATTAATTAAATAATATGGTAATACATATATTATATTATTTATTATATATTATAATTAAATAAACAATATTATTTCTGTTAATACTTTGTAGATATGTCTTTGCGCTCACCTGTTACTAGCAACAACCACATTAAATTAATTACACATTAATTAATTTAATGTGGTTGTTGCTAGTATAATTTATGATGATCTTTCAAGACCAATTCAAGCAAAATCAAAATCTGGTTCAAGTAATAATTAAAGGAGCCGATTAAATTAGCACAACCTAAGTTCAAACAATAATTAAAAGAGCAGAACAAATTAGCATAAACTAAGTCTAAAGGGTTGTCATAAACCTTACAAACTATGAGATCCCAATAAATTAGCACAAATTAAGCTGAAAGAGTTCTCACAAATGTTAAAAACTAGGATGCAAAAAACATTATCCCAAAAATTACAAAAGGGGAGGAGTGAATATTTGTAGTATACCAAAGAGTATTTCTAATTTCACTTTATATCAAGGAATTCTTCCAAGAATCCTTTTGTGGAATACCTCTCCCAATAGACCTTTACAATTTAAAAATACCTCTATTTTTCAGTAGATATTCTAGGTATGCATTTCTTGATGACGTTTTTAATACCTCTTTTAATTTTTACCCTCATTATGGCGACACGTGTGAGAAACTATTATGTCCCTAGAAACCTTGAGAGTGAAATATAAAATCATAGTGAGAGAAAATATTTCAATATGGGGAACAAATCCCCAAACACAAATCGACTTCATAATTCATACACAATCATTTTAATGGCTTTCACACCGAAAAATCAATCACAAGCCATACCAATTCAAGCACCACTGTCACTCAAAACACAATTGAATTTACACCACCTTCATATAGATCATACTAATTCTTGAACACTATGTTATCAAGCATCTCACCTGTGTGTACTTGAGATCCTCTTCCACATACTGCATACCCATGTAAACCACCAATTGAAACCCCTCGATACCATATTCAAACCCCTACATACAGAATTATAAACCCCATAATATCTATATGTCCGTAATATATTAAAAATATCCCTTCACCCTTATATACTAGTTAATATTTTTCTTTTGTATTTTAGAGTACTAAATCCCCCAATGCTACTTAGTGAATCCCCATTGCAACTAGATTTCTCCAACAAAATTAGAGAGTTCGGACGTGTCTTCTGAGAGACCACCATGGCTTTCAATTATTTATGTTAAAAGATCATTGGTTTCCAAATTTAGTAGATGTTTATATATATGTACGTTTTCATAGTGGCTATAGGAAGAAATTCCACTAATATAAGAAAATTTTTAAAAACTCCAATTCCTTTTGAATATTTTATATATTCACTACTTTCATTCAATGCTATTGTCATTTTGCATATTTCTGAACAAAATATTTTTGAAGGGGTTTTGAGAGGAGATTTCTTTAGCCAAAAGAGTTTTTTTACAAGGTATTTTTCTTCTTATTTATTTCCAACGGGTACCGTCAAAGAATTTTTTCCCAAGGCAGTTTTGACAAAGATTTTGTATTCTAAGGTATTTTTGCAAAGGAGTTATTTCTTTGCAAGGGGTTTTTTCGTAGAGTTTTTTTTCCAAGGTATTTTTGCAAAGTAGGTTATTTCTTTGCAATGGGTTTTTTCAAAGAGTTTTTTTTGCAAAAATGTATTTTTCTTCTTATTTCTTTCCAAGGGGTACATTCAAAGAGTTTTTTTCCAAGGCACTTTTGCAAAATATTTTGTATTCTAAGGTATTTTTGCAAAGGAGTTATTTCTTTACAAGGGGTTTTTTCAATGAGTTTTTTTTTTCCATGGTATTTTTGCAAAGTAGGTTATTTCTTTGCAATGGGTTTTTCCAAAGAGTTTTTTCGCAAGGTATTTTTGCAAAGGAGTTTTTTTTTTCCAAAATATTTTTTAAAGTTTTTTTTTCAAAATATTTTTTCAAAGAGTTTTTTTTTCCAATGGTTTTACAAAGAAGATTTCTTTACAAGGTGTTCTTATTTTTTTCCAAGGGGGTTTTCCAAAGGAGATTAAACAATCATGGGAAATAAGAAAAACCGTAAAAAAGAAAGTGATCATAAACGTGATGATGATGCTAATAGGGAAAAACAAAAAATCAGAAATAGAGACAAAAGAGCAAGGGTTGCAGAAACAGAAGAGAGAATTATTGAAGATATAAGAACAGATTTACATGATACTATTGATGAAATGGAAATTGAAAATAGGGTACAAGAAGAACAAATTGAAGTTGAAGAGACCATTGTTGAATATGTAAATAGTGATTTACGTGCTAATGTTGATGAAGTCAATATTGAAGATCAAAATCAAGATCTAGAAATTGGACCTGGTATGTATATATCATGTATTTTACAAATTCATTTTTTATAATGAATTGTATTTTTGTACATATGTTAAATTAAATTTAACTTGATGTATAGGTACTTTCATCATTGATGATGAAATGTTAGAAGACAATGATTGTGACAAATATGGAGAAAAAATACCCATACATGTTGCACGATATCGCGCTACAAAAATTTATGATGATATTCTCAAGGATTGTTCAATAGTAGGACAAGTGCAAATTTTGAGATGTTTATTGGTGTCCAAGAAGTTAGAAGGTGCTATGTCATTATTGGGTATTTAGAAGGCGACAAAAGAGTCGAAACTGAAACATAATGTGATAGAAAATATAGGTGATGCAATAAAAAAATTTGGAAAATCCAAAAAGAAAGATACCAGTGCTACACGTAGAGCAATTTAGACAACAATTGTTTCAGCTAGTACTAGAAAAAAACGTTTGACAACACAACTAGCACAAGCAATTGGAACCTCAAGAAAGAATTTATACAAACATAGCAAATTCAGAATGCAAATAGATGAATGATGAACTTGCTAGCTGGGAAATTATTTGTAGACAACCTTACAAAGATAGAATGGGAGAAGGTGTTAAAGATATTGTACAGAAATATTGGTTGGCACATGCTCGAGTTTCACCAAATTCAAGGGGTGTGATACGACAAAGAATATTACGAAATGTATATGAAATTCGTCCAAAACATATAATGGAAATGACACAAGTACAATTGTTCAATAAATTCAAGGAGGATCATCGTGGAATTAATATGTCAATCACTACATTTGTGCAACAAAAACCATGGTAGGTTAGATCTATTACTATACGTGACACATTTTGTTGTCGTTATCATGTGCAATTTCAATTATATTACGACACGTTTCTTGAATTTGGTAAAATATTTTGGACAAATTTACCACCTCTGCCCACAATACGTGAATTCATATCTCAAACTCTATGTGAGAGAAATCATGATGAAGTAGTTTATAATAAGAAATGTGCCAATAGAAAACATTGTCATCGTTGTGGAAATCTGAGATTATTCCACAATAAATACCCTATCGATAATGATTGGTCGCTTTCAAATGTAACCGTTGATTGGAGAAGATATGAATACATCAATTATTCTACAAGTTCTAGTGATGATCATTCCAAAAGAATTGATTTGCGAGAAGATAAAATATGTGTGACAGGTTTTCTCAAGAAATTTGAAAGTGAAATTTATAAATACACCAAGCATTCACATAGAGCATGATGGAAATACCTTCAATTCAAACATTCCCATGAAAATTTTCTAGCTGAAACAATTTTTTTTGTGGTTGATTTTGCAGAAAACTACACATTTGCTGCACAAAAAGAGATTCAAAGTGAATACTATCATTTTGACCGAAGTTTCGATATTTGTCTATGTTCTATATAGACATTCTAAACAGGATGTTGATGGCATTGAAAGTACATGTGACAATCAACATGTGATTAAAGAATATCTCTTTTATATCACCGATGATCGTACACACGATACACATTTTGTTCAACATTGTATTGAATTTTTTTTATATGATTCACTAAAAAGACATGAAGTTAAATTCAATGAACATTGGATATGGTTGGATGGATGTGCAGGACAATTTAAATATTCACGATCCTTTTTTTGGTTATGTCGACTTCATAAAGCACTGGACATTAAACATCGCTGGAATTTCTTTGAAACTGGTCATGGAAAAGGTGAACATGATGGTGCAGGAGCATGCGTAAAAAGAGCACTTCGAAGATGGAAAATGAACCATTCTTCTAGACGATTCCATTCAGCTGCAGAGGTTGTCCAATGGTGTAAATCACATCTAAGCGATGATTGTAGTCAACAATCAAAAGATGTGCACAGGTATGTACACGATTTTTTTAATTTATATTAATTGTCAATTTAAAAAAATGTATGTACTAACATTGAAGTATATGTACACTAACATTAACAATTTTCATTTGTTACTTGTCATTTATTGTGTAGGTTTTTTTTGCTTGTTGGTGTCCAAGATATAGATAGATCAATACCATACGAGGCTAGCACCATACATGGGACTAGAGAACTTCACTCTATTCAAACAAAAGCCTTCCAAAACGTGTTTGCATTTAACAATAGAAAGTAATCATGTTTTTGTCATATTTGCATTGAAAATGTGGAATCTACAGAAGTTTGTGAAAACATAACGAACAACTACGTAAAACATTGGAAACACACAAAGATTAATCCAAAGGGGAAAATGCCACTAGCAAGCATAGAAGAATTAGAATCAGAAGAAATAGCAATATCATCTCATGGCGATAGAATTTCAGATCTTGTTATAGAAGGTAATGATCTTGTTGATTGTTCATTGTTGTCCATCACCTTATGTGTATATAGTTAATTTAATTGACTTAAAAACTCTAACCCCAATTGTAATTTTCACATGAGATGTTTTCAATGTGATTGCAACTTTAGACAACAACGAAAATGTAACATATTATTTTATGCAATGCACTGAAGGAAAGATGAAGTTATTGGAGGATTACGATGACAACGGATTTAGATATGAGAGAGGATCCATAATTTTAAAAGGTTATTTTTTTTAGCAGACCCATATGACTGAAAATTATGTCTACTTTCAGGATTATGAACCTGATGTTATATGTTGTCAGTATAGTCATTTAGTATGTGCATCTCGAATAAAATTGGTACAAGTTCCATCGAAAAAAAAACTTAAAAAATAGAAAATGGAAACTGTCCAAATATGACCATGAACAGATAATTGAGGATGGAATTACATTGCGATATTTTTAACTATTTCAAAAATGAAATGATCGATGTTTTTGTACATGTCAAGTGTTGTGTCATTTATATAAAATTCATAAGATTCATTGTTAACATTCCTAACATTCTCCACATTCATTCCTGACATTCCCCACATTCATTTCCACATTCATTCTTAACAAATTTCCCACATTCATTCTTAACATTCCTAACTTTTCTATCTTTAGATTGCACCTATCAAAACTTCCTAACATTTATAACATTCCCAACATTCCCTAACATTCATTCTTAACATTTCCTAACATTCCTAACATTTCCCACACTCTTTCCTACCATTCATTCCTAACATTCCCCACTTCATTCTTAACATTCCTAACTTTCCTATCTTTAGATTGCACCTATAAAAAGATCCTAACATTCCTAACATTTCCCCACATTCATTCTTAACATTTCCCACATTTATTCTTAACATTGGATTGCACCTTCCTAACATTCCCCACATTCATTCTTAACATTAGATTGCACCTATCAAAACTTCCTAACATTCATTCTTAACATTCTTGATTTTTCTATCTTTAGAATGCACCTATCAAAACTTCCTAACATTCCTAACATTTGCCCACTTTCATTCCTAACATTTTCCACATTTATTCTTAACATTGGATTGCACTTTCCTAACATTCCTAACATTCCCCACATTCATTCTTAACATTAGATTGCACCTATCAAAACTTCCTAACATTCATTCTTAACATTCCTAATTTTCCTATCTTTAGAATGCACCAATCAAAACTTTCTAACATTCCTAACATTTCCCCACATTCATTCCTAATATTTCCCACATTTATTCTTAACATTGGATTGCACCTATCAAATCTTCCTAACATTCCTAACATTCCCCACATTCATTCCTAACATTCATTCTTAACATTAGATTGCACCTATCAAAACTTCTTAACATTCCTAATTTTCCTATCTTTAGAATGCACAGGATATTATGATGAATATTGATGTAAATCTCCTAGCTTTATCCAAATTAAGGAGGCAATTGAGTTTCTAACAATTAGGCAGTCCATTTATGTGGTGTAGTTTGGTAAGTAAATTTTTTTTGAAAAAAAAATTAATATAATGTTTTATGTGGTGTAGTTAGGTGGGTTAATTGTTTTTCAATATAATGTTTATCTGGTGTAGTTAGGTAGGTTAATTATAAAATAATACATATATAATGTTTTATGTGGTGTAGTTAGGTAGGTTCCATTTTTTAATATATTGTTTTATGTGGTGTAGTTAGGTAAGTTAATTAAAGAAAATATTAATATAATGTTTTAGGCCATGTAGTTAGGTAGGTTAATTGTTTTTTCTAAATCAATATATTGCTTTTTGGGGTGTAGTTAGGTATGTTAATGCTTTTTTTTTAAATAATGTTTTTTTTACTATAATGTTTTTTCACTATAATATTTTTTTGTAGATATCCCTCATGGAAATGAGCACTTTGGGCATCTTGCAGACATAGAAGACCCAATGGAAGAGTACATTGATGTCCCTAAGGAAAACCAAGCTCCATAAAATTTCAATTTTGATGAAGAATTTGGCTTGCATGGTATTGTTGATTAGTTTAATGTCTTGAAGAAAATGTTAAATTTGACAAATTTTTGATAAGATATATTAGTACTGTTTTGACTTTTAGACGTTATTTTAGAAATAAAATTTCTATATTTATATTGTTTTTAATATGTTATTTACAAATATATGGTATAATTTTTCGTGAATTTATGTGAATTGTAACATTTTGGAATATAGTATGAAATAGTATCATTTTTATACAAAAATTCTATGAAAATCCATTGAAAATGGTTGTAAATGTATTTAATTTTCTAGAATTTATTTGAATTTTGTCAATAAAAAGTCTTATTGTGCTTATAAAAATGCGTTATTTTAAAGAAAAATTGCAAAATATACTAATGTTTTTCAATATAACTTGCTTCTAAATGTATGCTATTTTGTTAAATGTCTAAAAGAACACACTTGAAAATAGAAAGTACTAATATTTTAGGACAAAGATGATTCAAAGGCCCAAAAAAATGCCTTAAAATAAAAATGTGTGATAGTGGTCTCAACCCTTTTTTAAATGGAGGTAAAAATAGCTACTAAAATTAGGAGAGATAAAAATGAGAAGTGTGTCGAGTTCTCGTTTCATAGTATAAGTGGTTATTGGTGGATAAGGAAGATGAAATGCACTAGTTGCACTGCATATTTGTAACCTTTTATTGAATAATTAATATAAATATTAACAATTTTGGTGGATGTAGCCCTTGGTTAGCGGTGAACCACGTATACTGGTGTCCTTCTTGTATTTGCACCTTATGTGTTTCATCTCAACTTTATTTAATAGTTGCAAAATATATAAGAATTTTTATTTTATGAGTGGTTGTGATAAAAAATTTATAGTACGTAGAAAAAGATGTGTAAATGTGTGCTTTCCCTTTAGTTTGGGGGATAATGTTGTATTGAGACTTTACTTAGCTTTTTAGCTATACTGCCAATGAGTAAGTAATCTCAATGAGAATCAAGATGACTACAAAACCATGCATATGATATTTGTTTAAACAATAACAGTGGATTATGATGTTGGATAAAGATTTAGTTGATGTAAATGTCATAGCATGTTCTTATGTTAGTCTTAGTTATTATGTTAAGTATTCCATGCAATTGTGGGTAACGACTATCTTGATAGAAGGTTTGACTTATCCGCTATTATTTTCATGAGTCTCTTAATGTTGATACGAGTCTCTACATTAAGAGGGGCTAGGGTATTATCAACAATTGAGATGTGACCCTATTTAAACAACCAAGTTATTCCTAAAGATTATTGGGTTACACCATGATAAATTATAAGTAGAGATACTATTACATGCCTTGGGTGAAATCCTTTTTAGTGTTGCAGTGAAATAAGGTGTGATGTGAAGACTTGGAACATTACTTAGAATAAACTTACTTTTATTTGTAATAATTACCTTAGGGTAATGATTATGTCCAAGTAGGTAGTTGTGAATGGAAAATGTTGTACTTCATCATTAGATGATAATAATATATCATCATTGGGGGACTAATATTTATCATTGAAGCATGAAGTTAAAAAAAATTACCCCGTCATTAGAAAATGTGAAGAGGAGACTGAGTTCGTTACAAATGGTATCATAGTAGGTTTACAACACTCGAACATGATGGAATCGCTTCCATACATGTATGTTATGGACCTTATGAAGAATTGAGTATTTGAACACGAGACTTTATGTTTACTTATTGGCATGCATACTATAGAAATAATAGTGTTATGAAGGCCAAAGTACAAGAACTAGTTCACTTAGAGTTATATGATTTAATGTATGGAGCTAGTTACATAAATAAAATGCAAAAATACGTGCATGAAGAGTGAAGTTTTGTTGGAAGATTGACAAGGTGATATGTTTGATTTCATTAGATATTTAGTATGAGAAAGAGGCTACGTGTTAACATGTAGCCAATATGTTACTTTCATACACCTAGATACATTATAGTGGAAAATATATATTATTATATTTATCGTATTTTAGAGTTAAGGTTTATTACAATTAAGATGTAGTCATACACCTAGATGCCTTACAAGGATAATCATAGTTATGTGAGAAGGATTAATGATAGAAGCTAACTGAGTGAGGATTATAATATTTAGAAGATAAGTTCTTGGGATAAGGTGTAAATTGATGGAATAAACAAGTAGCAATTTTAATTATGTGAAGAGATACTCTTAAATATTTAAAAGGGTATGTTCAATTAAATGACATAAGCTTATGCCGATGTTTAAATTTAAGAGTATTATGTTAAGGTTAAAAACTTGGTTGTTGATGAAAGTAACTATAACATGTTACAGGTGGGTCATTATTATTATTATTAAAAATTATTATTACGTCATTATTATTAAAACTGATTCTACATGTTTTTTTATGTGTAAATATAAATAAAACATATGTAAGCGGATTACGACTTTAAATCAATGATTTAATATATCATGTAGAAATTAGTTCTAATGTATTTGGTTTGTTTGGTTAAAGGTTGTTAGAAAAGAATACAAACATATGTTAACAATGTCCCATCATGTCCTATGCATAATGGTATGTTTCATTGCAAGCTTAAGTATAATTCATTAAAATTATGTTAGAAATATTGAATGCATGGTATCAATAACATGGGTTAAGAATGTTGAAGAGGAAACATGGTGAAGTAAAGTTAGAAATAACATCAAAAGCTTATAGAAAATAAGGAATGCATTTTGCTTCAAATGCATATCAATGAAAGGTATATGCAAGTGTATTTACGATTAATTTTTCATTAATGTAATGCATTGAGACTATGCAAAAGACTAGTTTGTTGTAACAAGAGATTATTGACATCTTAAATAGAAACTTGATATTATATTTTGTTGTTTTCTTTATGAGATTATGTTGCAAATAATTTTGGCAAGAAATTGTGAGTAAAATATGCTGGTACTTAAGGTTGCAAGAAACATTGCCAAATGGGAAATCAATGAGATGATCGAAAGAAAAAGGTGAATTTCTCGATGGAAAGAGGTAACATTTAGAATGCGCATGACTCATTGATTATTATGAAATGTTAGCAAGTTGTTATCATCTAATAAATTAATCGCATTATGGAAAAACATACCCCAAGATAACTTGATACACAGAGAATATACTTTGTTAAAAGTTCAAAAATTTCTATTAAAATACTTGAGTATGGTAACCGTAGAATTCTTCAGAATTATCACTTATGTATATGGCATATTTGTGATAAGGAAAATGAATCATAGAATTTTTTTAATTGGTTCATACATGCATAGACACTGGAAGTATCAAATTATGCAACTTGTTAATGTGTTGTTAACTCTTTTGAGTTGACCACAGGGGACGCCCTAGGTTATAAGGCTATTAAAATTCCAAGAAAAATTTATACACTAAGAAAACCTATTTAAAATAGAACATACAAAATTAACTAACTAATGAAAAGGAAGAAGAATATTGGGTATTTAAATTATGTGATTAAGCAAGATAAATTGAGTTTGGTGTTAATCATGTTGGCTCTGGAGCACCTAATTTGTTTAGGCTCTGAAATTTTTGATAAGTTGGTACTGAGTTTCCAGTGAGAACCCTTGTGAGGTGTTAGGCTTTGTTGAGCGCTTTATAATATTTAAGTCCTAGGAAAAGGGCCACCAGTGAGAATCCAGAGGAGGCATTAGGCTCTTAAGTAGAATTGTTAGAGAGAACCTAGGTGAGGTGTTAGGTTCTGTAGTGATATCTTTTTTATGTTAATATTTCAAGCTCTTTGCAGGAGATACACCCAAGACTTGTAAAAGACGATGAATGGTATCATCCTTGTATCCGATAAATAAAATATATACAGGTTGAGGAGGTCTCCATGTGAACTAGTGGTTCCATGAGGAGATGACCCTCATGTGTATATGCATGCCAAAACTATTAAAAGAATATTTCAACCAAGAATTGCTTGAAACATCAATGCCATAAGAAAGGTATGTGTCTGATTTTTGGTAATTTATGCAGCATAATATGATGAATGATGAAACGTTGGATTGCAAAGTTGTATAGGAAGTGAATCCTCATGTTACAAATGTGGCAAAAGATTGTTGTTATGCACATTAGTTATTTCTTTCAATTATTAAATGTTTCAGAATATGTGAGAATGTTATGATTATGCATATGTTATATGATTTACTTATGTTACAGAGAAATGTACAAATGATTAAATGTTCTTGGGAAAGGTACTGCTATACAAAATGTATAGATGTTGATGATAAATGACAAATTCATGTGCTAGAAATGCAAATACCTAAATGATTTGTTTTAGATTATGAATGTTATATATGTCATGTATGTTTGAAAAAAGGGCGGTCTCACTATTGAGAGCTGACCTTTCTACCTTTTGTTTGATGTATGTATTCCCTCCGTGTATGAATAAAATTAGGGACATATTGTATTGATAAATATTTTGAGAACTGTAAACTTAAGGAGAAATGTACGACTAAACCGAATCGGCATGAAAGAAATAGGATTATGTCCAACGTCGCTTGGATATTAACTTATATTGTTTATGCATGAAGGGAGTTATTGAGTATAATATTTGGCTAAACTATTGTACTTAATCCCTTGTAGTCAATTACTTTTGTAATAGGCCGGTCTTCCTATAGGGAATTTACCCAACATTTCATATTAACTACTTTGCTTATACCTTAAAGTTGGAAAAGGTAAAACATTAATACACTTTATGGAGAATACATATATTTAGGATTAATAAGCTATGTATTAAAAGCATTAAATGTAATTTATAATATACTCCATCTTTTCTTTTCCTTTGAGAAAATAGTTCATACATTTTATAATGTTATAGGTCTCTTATTCATGTATATGGAATTGACACACACACTGATAGTTCATTAGGTGAAAAGGGAAGTCACTCTTGGAGAGAAATTCCATGGTAAAGAGCCTAAGTTCTTATTATTGGAACTTATGATAGTGGAGAAAAGGAAACATTAACAATGTGAACTTAACATTTGAAACTTCATACTCTATTGTTTAGAGTTTAAATGATGGCCAATGATTTAATATAAATATGTAAGATAAGTGGTGGTGGAGCCAAGTAAGTTTATAAATGTAGTCCTTTATCATTTCACTTGGGATAGTTTAAGTGGAAATATTTTGAATTGCTTTAGATGCTATTATTCCCTTTTAAAGAAAGGCCTTGCAATAATGGTAGTTAATAAGTTGGTATTGCTCTCTGTGAGAGAGATTAGTGGATAAGGAAGGTGAAATGAAGTAGCTTCACTGCAGATTTGTAAGATTTTGTTCAATAATTATTATAAATATTAACAATTTTGGTGGACGTAGCCCTTGGTTAGGTGTGAACCACATATATTAGTGTCCTTGTATTTGCACCTTATGTGTTTCATCTTAACTTTATTTAAGAGTTGTGAAATATATAATGATTTTTATTTTATGGGTGGTTCTAATCAAAATATTATAGTATGTAGAAAAAATGTGTAAATGTGTGTTTTCACTTTAGTTTGGGGGATAATGTTGTATTGATACTTCACTTAGGTTTTTAGCTATATTGCAAATGATTAAGTTATCTCAATGAGAATCAATTTGACTACAAAATCATGCATGTGATCTTTGTTTAAACAATAATAGTTGCTTATGATGTTGGATAAATGTTTAGTTGATGTAAATGTCATGGCATGTTCTTATGTTAGCCTTAGTTATTATGTTAATTATTCCATGCAATTGCGAGTAACGACTATCTTGATAAAAGGTTTGGCTTATCCATTATTATTTTCATGAGTCTCTTAAGGTTGATACAAGTCTCTACATTATGAGGGGCTAGGGTCTTATCAAGAATTGGGGCGTGACCCTATTTAAACAACCAAGTTATTCCTAAATATTATTGGGTTACAACATGTCGATATATAATAATTTCACACTTTTAAATTTACGTTAGAAATAAAATAGTAGATAGAAGTATGCTAGTTTTACTAGGGGAGTTAGAAAAAACAGTTATGTCATGGGTGTTTTCATATATAGTGTTTTGTACAGTAAAATTAATAAAATAGAATATTTGTATTTACATTCCACATAGCCTTGGTAGGATCTATGGACCAAGAATTAGTAAAACTTGCATTTACATTTGCATCTTTGTCATTTACTTCAAGGATATCTCAACCTACAATATACTCACTTTTTGGTGGTGTAAAACCTCCTTAATATAATTGCATATTTTTTTGTTATAATAAAAGTGAACAAGTTATGTAACCTACTCAAATGTTCATGGTGAATTAGGTTCTTTAATCTTACTTCTTCATGCATAGGACAATCTATCATCATATGTTCCTTGTCCTCAAGTTCTGCTTATTTGTAATGTAGTCATAGACCTTCTATGTGTTGAAAATTCATCCTAAATTAAGATAGTAACTCGTTTTTTTATGCATGAAGATTTTCTCTTAGAAATATTGGGGTGTTCCCATGAACATGGGTAACACTTTTTGGCCAAAAGTGATGGTGAAAATTAAATTTTTTACTCATTCATTAAATTGAAATCCTCAAAACTCATCTATGCTTTGTGAATTTCAACACACAATAAAAAAAACAAATTGTAGGGAATTATGCTATATTTCCATCAACTTTTTTTTAAAATAATAAATTAGTTAATATGTCAAAATTGCATTTAATGGTAGGGTTGTTTTTGCAAATATCAGTAAATGTTTCCCAATGGCTTGTGTATACCTAAAATAATTTCTAGTGATAAATGCATAATTTTTGAAAACTATATATATGAGCATAATGTACACAAAATGCATTGGGGTTCACTTTTTTTTATGATGAATAATTATATATTTTTATTAATTTTTGAAACTAACCATTTCATAGTTTAATCACATTTTGTACACATGTGTGTGCAAGTAAACTTTTTTTTATTGATTACAAAAATTGAAAATAAAAAAATACCAGTTTGAAGAGGACATGTTTATGTGGGGCGTATATATTTTTTGAAATTTTTTGGTTCTATATTTTTTTTATGTTGTTCATTTTTCTTTGCGTTGATTCAAAGTTGTGGACATTGTTTTTAAGTGTATGTTTGTAAAGAAAATAAAAAATAATTATCATATGCACTCATAAACTTATAAATTATATACCAATGGATAGATGATCCATTGACAAATCCATTGGTATGAAGTATGCCACAAAAGATGTAACACCCCCATCCCTCAATACGACCAGCAAGAGGGAACATTACACTAGATCGAGGCCTTTAAATTTCACTCATAACGATAATCATGAATTTGTAACATCTAAATGCATGTGTAGATACGTAATAAAAAACACAGCGGAAACCAAATCAATCCACACACACACACAACATCCAATTTCATGCAAAAATTATCATAGGCATGTAAATAAAATAATTTCACAACAAATATGAAAGAATACTTATCTTTAACAAGGAAGGTCCAGGAAACTAGATCTATAAGAGTGATTTTCCACCCAACCCTAGGCACTTTGTCCATCAAATACTCTTTTTGTTGAGAAACCACCCCCAAGATTGGCTATAAGGACACTTGGACGAAGGAAACTCCTACAGGTTTCTCTCTCTCTTCCCACAACCCATTTTTCTCACCATGCTTAGCCAAAATCTCATTCAGAGATCTACAAGGATCTCAATAAGCCATCACAGCCATGGAACTCCTTCCAAATACCCCACACAACACAAGGAAGGAATTTCCCTTCGTTGAACCATAGTTCCCTTTCTACGAAATACAACCCTTACAGTGCTTACTAGTGTGTCCATTAAGAGTCCAATCTGTTGTATGATATTGGAGAATGTCCTGCAACTAATACATGGCTTATCAAGCACCCAAAAGTAGTATAACTCAATGGGTAAGGGTTCCTATCTTACCCAACCTTTCTGCTCACCTACAACCGTGTATTTTTCCTTCCCAAAATTCAGTTATGTCTCTAAATTAGAATTTATGGGTTCAATATAGTCTGGTTAAAAAAATGGACATGAACAACAATAGGAAAACTCTATATAGTGTAGAAACATGCATGACAGACTGATCAAAAGAGTGTTGAATCCAAGGGATATGATATGATGATGAAAAGACAATTGACATAGATTTTGACCATAGAAGAGAATGATTGGTGAAAACTGACATAACTGTCACAACCCCAATACTTTAATAATTGCTTGAACTGACATTTTCCACCAACCTCATGTATGAATTCATGATTGGGTTTAATAGTCAAGATAAGGTTGTTGGCTTATTAAAACACATGATAGATTTCAGGATGAGTCCTAAGGTTGACACTTGGAATCATAGGATTTAGTTTCCCATAGACCCCCTTTCCTCTTCCCCTATGGTGGAATCATATCCCCTCTAGTGCTCTTTACACAATTATCTTGGACCATTTTATTAATTTCCAACATAATATTTATATACATTTTAAATTGGTGTGATAAACCAATCGTATGGTACAAATGTAAATATATACATCATACATGCCTAGCCGTTCACTAGTCGGGCCTTGGTCTTGAGCTCCACACTAAAATCCATACTAGCATATTTACATCATTTACATAATTTTGATTAAATATATTCCAAGTCAAAATTGGGGTATTATAATCCTCTCCCCCTTGGAGTAACACCGTCCTTGTTGTTTTCTCAAAAAAAATAAAAAAATGGGTATGCCTCTCTGATGGCATCCTCCAACTCCCATGTAGCCTCATTGGGGCCAAAGTTCTTCCATTTCACATTTATCTGTACGATGTATTGGTTTTGAAACAATGGTACCTTCCCGTCTAGGACTCATAATGGCTCGATTTGGAAATGTCCCTTAGTTTCCAACCGAATCACATCCCAATCAATCACATGGTTAGGATCATGTACATATTTCTTAAGCAAAGAAACATGAAGAACATTATGAGCTATAGCATTAGCATGCAATGCAATTATATAGGAAATTGGCCCTATTCTTTCAAGCACTTCAAATGGCCCACAATATCTTGGTGACAACTTGGCACAACTTCCAAGCTTCAAGGAGCTCTTCCTTGGCCTCAGTCTAAAGTAAACCTCATCCCCAACTCTAAACTCTCTATGCATTATGTTCTTATCTACATAGCTTTCATGTCTATCTTGTGATGCCTTTAAATTGATCTGCATGTTTTTTGCAACCTCTTGTTCCATTTCCATAAGAAATTCTATCCCAAGTACAATTTTGTGTATTAGATTATCCCACATCATTGGTGTCCTACACGTTTTTCCATACAAAGCCTCAAATAGAATAATTCCCAACGAAGCTTCATGCCCATTGTTATATGCAAACTCTACCAAGTCATGCAGATAATCTTCCCACTTAGATGGTTTTCCCATGACATACATGCGAAGCATTTTCTCAAAGACCCGATTTACTCTTTCAATTTGTCCATATATTTATGAATGGTAGGAAGCACTAAAGTTATTCTACGTATGGAAATCCACAAAATACTTTTCCAAAAATTTAAAGTAAATGTGGTATCCCAATATGAAATTATTTCCTTTGACAACCAATGCAATTTGAATTTTTCTTTCATAAAAATATTTGTAATGGAATTTTTTTTATGAGTAGATTAAACTGGTATAAAACATGTTTCGTTGGATAATTTGTCCACCACAATCATGATGGAATCATGTTGTCTCACAAACATTGGTTAAGCTGTAGTAAAATCCATGGAAATCATTTCCCATTTCCATTCTGGAATTGGAAAATGATGCAACAAATTTGTTGGGTGTTGATGCTCAACTTTAACTTGCCGACATTTTATGCAGTTAGAAAGATACTCAGCAATGCCCCTTTTTATCTCTGGCAAAAAATATTGCTTCCTAGATGTATAATTTTTTTATGATATCCTGTATGACCAAAATATGGCATTTAATGGATTTCATCCATAACAATTCTCCTCAGATCTGCTACATTTGGAATATAAATTTTGTTTTTATAACTAAGAAGACCATCCTCTTCAAAATAACCATCATACCTCTTTTCCAAAATCTACTGCTGCAATTTTTCTTTTATTTACACATAAAATTCATCTTTAGCAAGATAATTTAAAATTTGTTGTCTTAAATATGATTGACAAGTGGTGATGAATGCCACATGCATTTCATGGATATTTATACTAAGTGCATCAACCACTTTATTCTATTTTCCTTTATGTGTTTGATTTCAAAATCAAACTCACATAAAAATTCTACCCTTCTAGCTTGCCTAGTATTTAATTTTAGCTACTCAAACAAATATTTTAGACCACAATGGTCTGTTCTTAAATCAAAATCCCCCCCATTGAATAGTTCCCCCACATTTTTAAAGCATACACTATTGCTACAAGTTCCATGTCATGGGTAGTTGTAATGTCCTCAAAATTTGAAAAAAAATTGTAGGCTAGTTAAATACTACCTATCACGAACATTAATTCATCTTTTGCAGAATATGTCTGTCAATGTTTACTAGGTCAAAGTGTCGTAAGTTGCCTTTACCTTCCTCTGTATTTTCATATGTAATTATGCACTATGTTTATATTACTCAACTGGTTAAATGATTACTTTTTAACATACATTTGCGTATGCTGGTTCAGTTATGTCTTACTTCATGGCTATCTGTTTTGTTCATTGTTTATGGATTTATTTATGGAAGTTATGACTTGTATTTAACTGACAAGGGGTGGAGTGGCGGGATTTGTATCCCTTAAGGGACCACTCGAAGAGGTAAATGGTTCCTCCTACTTTTACGAGATTTACTTAGTTCATTGTGAACTAATGCAAACTTCCCCTTTTTGTGAAGGTTACTTCGACGTCTGATGGAGTCTATTTACGACAGCTAAATGTAACATCCTATGCTACATTATCCTATGCATACTAAAGATAAATGACTAAATTCCTGTCCTAACTGTTCCTACTTCCATAGTTTATGCAGAGTTGGGGTTGTAAGACCTGAATCTTTATGGTTTACATGATTGCTATGGTTTGAGGTTATGATAATTTTTATCCCTTTGATATGTATTTATAACATGTAAATAAAAAGTGTAAATCCTAGGGTTATAGGCTTAAGTCATAAGACTTAGCAAACATTATGTTAAGTTTTGGAAATACTATGGTTTATGTGACAAACCCTTCATGGCATATTTCATATGCCATGAAACTATGTCTTAACTATGCCAACGAGGTTTTTGATGGGGGTTTAGTGCAATTTCGCAAACGTTGGGGTTTGGACTATATGAATGTGGTTAAAAATCACGTCGATGGTGGGAGACAAGGTGGTGCATTTATGGCTCCTTGGGGAATGGGGAAAATGAGCCCTAAGCTTTGGTCTGGTCATTGTTTGGGATTCATTTGGCTCTGTTGTTGGTTTTCTACATGGTTTGGCTCTCGGGGTTTAACAATGTGTGGAGTAACAGGCTCACTCTGCATTGAAAAGGTATGCTCTCAGTCTGGTTTTACATCGTGGTTTTGTTTGTTTGCTTCAATTTGAGGATTAGCATACTTCTAACGGTTCTTCATTTCGATTTGTAGGTGGCAGGGTGGCTTCCATTCGTGGCTCGTTGGTGGCTATCAAGACTGTCTACGATTCCCTTCCATGGGTAAGCCCTGTGATAGGATATGATTTTTTTACTTCCGTGTGTAATGAGTAACAGGGAGTTGAGCTCTGTGTTGAAAGGGTTAATGTTGTGAATGTTTTGGTTATGGGTTCAATTGTATGGGTCCTCTGCGATAATGGGCATCCAGGGATGCGTACGTAAATACTATTTCGATGACAGTTTAAGTGTGGAGGCTTTGAGCCATGTCTGTCCAGATGAAGACTCGGCTCTGTAATCGTTTTTGGTTTTGTATCTTAATCGTATAGTTTGATAACTTATTGGAGAGATCTGCGTTTTAGTTTTTAATGATGTGGTAATTTGTGGCAGTGCCATTACTTGCAGTGGCACCCTGTGGAATCGTGACTGTGTTCATTTTACTTGTAAACATTTGTAAATGAGTAATGTATGGTTTATTTATCGTGGTTGGGGTTCAATTATGGCTACGGAAAAATAGCTTGGCATAATGCTACATATTGTTGTTTAAAAGTCGTGGTCGTAACATTGTTGACAGTAGGGTTTAATAAAGTATTCATGACATTTAGAATTATTTGGGTTTTTGTCTTTAATGTTTATTATGGTGGGGTTCCACCTTTCCGCCATGATCCTGGCTCGACCTTGGTATCGAAATGTAGCATGTATATTCTATTGTTTTATGCAATGTAGAGCTGTCACAGAGTAGTGATTTTGATTATGGTTTAAGGTTGGGGTTTTGTTGTAATCTCATAGATCACAGAGGGTTACCAATAATACACATTGAATTATACAGACATAATAGACAAGAGACAAGAACATAGATGTAGAATAACAAATTATATTATATCATGAGGGTCCATACAAACAAAGAAATGAACCAAGTTCTCAACTGGCTCAACAGCCTAATATATATGATTTACAAACAGTTACATATAACTACTTGTCGGTTCGGTCAACCGACATGACCTTAAGCAACCGACTTAATCTCTAATCAGTCAGCTATTCGACTAGTCAGCTCATCGACTAGCTCCTCCAACATCTCCCCCAGGAAAAAAATCTTTCTTCGTCCCGAAGAAACAACGAAGGTACTCAAAATTTTTAATGTCTGAGATAGTTATTTTATTATTTGTTTTTCATGGGCTATGCAGTCGGATGGTTGGCCGCTTCTGTATGCATACTTCAACAATTGCTTCTGCTGTAACGACCAGCTGATGTTGAAACTCTGTCCAACTTTGTAGTACTTTCTAGATGTCGATGGTTAGTGTTGTGATGCTTGATAGAGTCGACAGCTTCTCCTGAATGGAAAGGTTTGCTATTATTTCCATGTCGGGTCCCATAAATTGGTCTTTTTCATCTGCTATTTCCAGTAGTCTTTTCATCTACAGGAAGATGGTATCTAGTTTCTCCAAGTTTGGGAGTGCTTGCTGCACCCACTGGTGTGCTTGTCTCTCTAGTCTTTGTAGCTTGGCTGTCTCCAGTACGATTTGGTATTGAATTGTATTTCTCAGTGCTTCTTCAGTGCTTTTTCTCTTTTCTTATGCTTGAATCTATTCTTGAGTCTGTCGGGTCTGCTGAAATACTTGTCTGTAATAAGTAGGCCAATTCCAAAGTACCTCTTCTGTAATGACAGATTCTTCCAAGTGATCTTGCAGCACTTTGTAAGCTTCTGAGAATGTTGTGTACTGTTGCATTAATAACCTGGATGTCTCTTATTTTTTATCTTCTTTTGTATTTTGTATGTGTACTTGTAGGGTCGCCACCACACTCTCAAATAGTTGATATGCTTTTTTGAGTGGCTTGTCGGTTCCGACTTCCATTGGCCCTGGTATTATAGATTGAGCTAAGTTCCTGCATTTTGACAAAAAATCGACTTGTTCATTCTCAATGTCGTCGAGCTCCTTGCGTCTAATTTGGCTTCTTGTTTTTGCTTTAGTGGCCAGATTTTCTAAGATTTGTCCCAACTCTCTGTGTTTTAGCTTTGTTGTGTCGACTGCAGTGGTCGACCCAAGTTGGCTAATGTGGACCATTGTTGACTGTGATTCTTTTTGGTGTTCCTTCTTCTTTATGTCTCTTTTTTGCTTGTGTTTATGCTTCTTTGTCTGTTGTTGTTCTTGTGCATCTGCCAGTGGTGGATTCTCTTGTGGCTAATTTTCTGGCTGCTAATCCTCAACGGTCGGTGGATCTTCTGGTTGATTTTTTTGGGTGAGCTCTACAGCTGGATGTGTATCTGGGGGATTTGGTACAAAGGGTTTAGGTACAGATGGTTCAGGGTTTGGTAAATGTTCTGGATTGGGAAGTGGTGGTGGAGATGGTGAATGGTCAAGTGTAATTGGTGTAGTGGGGATATTGTCAGTTGGTTTCGGGTCCTCGACTTGTGGTGGTGACTCCTCTGGTTTGTCGGAGAATAGGTTGTCGATCACCTGGTTGATTTCTTCCAGTTTCTCTTCTTCCACATCTCTTATTGGTTCATTGGCTAATGGAGATTGTGGGATGTCGGAAGGGATAAAGGATGAATTGTGACTTGCGACAACTTGAGATGTCTTGGCAGGGTTCCTCTTGCGATATTATTGTTATTATTTCACAGCTATTATGTCTTGCGATATTATTGTTATTATTTCACAGCTATTAAAATAATTAATCATAACATCTTGATGCAATGTTGCCTTTTGTTTTATAGAATGTTGTTACTTAATGTTGTTACTTTTACAATCGCCATTTAAATTAAAAAGATTAACCAATAACATATTGCGGCAAAGTCTTTTTCCCTTCTTACAGTTCAGTGGTGTAATAACTGCCCAACTTTTCAATAAATTTCTCAATAATTCATTGAAACGAAAGTAATCATATTTTATTTTAAATGATTTCTATACTATATCACAACACATCTAAATTTTATGATTTTACTGCCTCGCGTTCATGGGAATTTGAATTGGTTGCAGATACTTTGGGCAATGGTAACCCTTAGCTATTTCAACCTTTGCTGAATTCTAAGAAGAGTAAGCCTTTCTCGACTTTGGTGGGAGTTGTCTTGGGAATAGTGGCTATAGTGGCTATTGTTTTTTATCACAAGAAATTCACGAGAAAGGAAGGAGTCCCGAAGTGTTGTCAATGTTCTCCACACAAGGAGTTATCAAATTTTTAAATACGGTAATTTTGATGTTTTAAAACAATGTAAGATAATTGAATTTGGTTTTATTTTAAAATGTTTTTTTTATGTCTTAAAACAATGTAATACGGTAAGACCGTTGGATGTGGTTTTATTTTAAAAATCTTTTAGTTATAAAATGTATTTATTTTTTTAACTTTAATTTAGTTTTAGATTTTTTTTCTTACTTGAAGAATTCATAGAAGGGTCAACCCCAAGGGGATTAATGTCTTTCTTATATGAAACTTGGTCTATTTCTTTTTTAGTATGAAAAAAATCTATATAAATAAAAAATATTTATAAGAGTGGATTGAATTGTTAACAGGTGGATCTTCTTTCTAGAATTCATCATAGAAACTTGATGTCTCTAGTTGGATATTGTAGTGAATCTAGAAAACTTATGCTCATTTATGAGTACATGCCCAGAGGATGTCTTAAAGATCATCTTTACGGTAAATATATTATTTTAAAATATGTTTATTTAGTGGATAAAGGAAGAATATTTGCCTCATAGTTTATTTTTTCAAGTGATAGTGTAAGGATTTCCCAACTACACTTGAGAAAAATAGTTAAAATGGTTTTAGATGAAACTCAAGGTAACTATTCTTTTAAGCACTTTGTCTCTTCTTTTAAGCACTTTATGCTAATGGAATTCAATGATTACTCGGGTCTTTAACAACTTTCTCACAGTTACTTGCTTGGTTATACTTACACATCACATATGCATTGGCTTATGAAGATGCTTAAATGTTTGATCTTACGTTTATGAGACCAACAACATTCAGAAAGTACAATAAAGATCTCTCATCACCAAACTCTTAAAACCGAAATATTACACTTTCATTCTTTTACTCTCAAATAAGACATTGCTCTAAAGGAGATTGGTGCATTTTACAACGTGCTCCATGAGATTCTGATTCAAGTTCCATACATATAACAACAATTACTGGCAGGCTTTAATCCTCAATAACATCTTATAAACTCAAACGATTTCTGAGAAATTTAATCCTCAACAACAATTACTAAGTGACCTTAATCCTCAATGCAACCTTATAAACTCAAACGATTTCTAGGAAATTTAATCCTTGGAATTCTTGATTTTAGTTGTTTATTTGTAGTCCACAGATGTAATTTTTACTATCCATTTAATGATCTTATAACATAAATAAATTATCTTGCACATATTTGACAGTGGATTTATTCCTGGTTTGAATTGCTATATGTTTAGTTTCAATTTGAGAGTTTAATTGTGCAAGTTGTTCATAATTGTTGTTGCCAAAAGAGTTTTTTCTAGTAATTAAAACCATAACAACTCATTAACATGGCAAACATATACAAGATGAAATAACAACTAATGACTTATTTCCCTCCTTAATATTTGTGAAACTTCATACATGGTGAAATCTTCATAAATGTTGAAACCTTTAAAACATTTCAAACTTTTTATAATATTTCCAATAAATTTTAAGAATGAGATAGATTAAAATAAAAATTTACTCAATATAACACAATCACTAAATTAAACATGGGTTAAAAAGTGAATTTAACCAAATGACCATAAACAAAAACCACATTTACAAACAATAAATTCTATTTTATAAACAAAATATCCTTCATAGTTCAGCGCCTGCAGAGGTCTACAGCTGGCACTGCCCAGCGTGTACGCAACACTAACTGCCTACTGCCCGCGGGCAGCAGTATGTATACATGCATGGGACTCCCTCCACTCCATGCGATACATACCATCTTTCCAGAAGCCAAAGGTTGTTCTTCAGTAGAACTAGACTGCCATTTTATCTCTGCTACGTTGGAATTTCGGTAGCTATGTCGGAATGCCTCAAGAGAATAGTAAATACTAAGTAACCGGCTGCAGCATGGAATGTCCACAAGTTTTATTCCGTGGATGTAGATGGCTGCTTAATTTTAGAAGGGGATGGTTTCTGAATTCTAACATAATATTTTAGGGTGTTTAGTATTAACTAGTATAATTTATTAACTTGTGGTTAATAAACACTTATAAGCTATAATATTTTAGGGTGTTTAGTATTAATTAGTATAATTTATTAACTTATGGTTAATCAACACTTATAAGTTATAAATTAAATACAAGTTAAATATTACTAATTAACCTTATTTTAATAAAATAAACATTAAATATTACCTTAGACAAATACCCTGAACTGACACTCCATACCGGCCATTCATAGATTTGACTGATGGATACCCAGTCTGTATAACTGTAAACCGGGACTCCATGCCATGCCAGCCATTCGTTTATCCATGCCATCTATTAATTTGGTTAAATTTTGAAAATTGAACTAGAAATTTGGGATTATATGTGAATCTCAATAAAGCTAATTTTGAATACTGTAGAATTACATGCGAACTTAAGTACGGTAATATTTGCTGAATTTTGACAGCAACTCTTATGTCAACAAAGAAAATTGTTATGTTTACAAATAAATAGCTAAAAACAGTTTTACATATGACGTGTAAACTAAGTGGTTTGTGTGGGGGAACATTATAGGCGCAAGAGAATGTCCCCACAAAAATAGATCACAGTTCTTTAATCAATCTGACTCTGACTTGACTTTCTTGAGTTTGTGTGGGGACACTCTCGGCGTAGGATAATTGTTAATCATTTTAAAAATAGATCACTTTCTTGAGTATCTAAATTGCATTGCTCCTTAATAGACTGATCGCGCACTCATTGGGACTCTGTGATGCTTCAACTTAATATTTGAGAGTTATAAGGATCAACCAGGTTTGGCATTGCCAGGTTTCTCTTAATTCAGCTTATTTTATCACTCTTTGCATTGCCTTTTATAGTTTACTTGTGTTGTGTTTTGTAGAAGAAATAATACTGCATCATATAATCCAGCGCTGCTGCCAGAGGCCACACTAGAAAGTGCAAGCCAGAGACAAGATCAAGATCTGCTTCCAGAGGCCACACTAGAAAGTGCAAAGCCAGAGACAAGATCAAGATCTGCTTTTAAGTATAGATGTGTTCAATTCATAACTGATTTCGTCTCCTCATACTCTAAATTTTGAATACCTTCCATACTCTAAATTTGAATACCTTCACTAAAATATTGTTTTGTTTTGCTTTGTTTAAGCGAAGGCATCTTATATCTTTTCATTTAAGGTATATTGATAATTAAGGTGGCGCTTGTTTCAGGCATGGGGTTCTTTGCATGGGCTTCCAAGACCTTCCAGCCACCTCGTCCTGCTATATGCGGCACCCCCAATGGCCCTCCAGTGACTGCAACTTGCATTCGTCTTCAAGATGGAAGACATTTGGCGTACAAGGAAAGCGGAGTTCCAAAAGAGAGAGCCAAGTACAAGATCATCATCACTCATGGTTTTATGGGATCCAGAAATGATTCCCTTAACGTTTCCCAGGTAAACTATTCTTCTTCTTCTGGGCAACCAGCTCTGAATATAAATGATATATTGAGCAGTTGATGCAGGTGTTGAGCTTGTGATAATGGCTGCATTGCATTACTTAAATTATAATGTTCCAATGTTCCAGGGACTTCTAGAAGAGCTGGGCGTGTGCATTGTAAGCTTTGACAGGCCTGGATATGGCGAAAGTGATCCTTATCCCAGCCGATCTGTCAGAACTGCAGCTTTTGATATAGAAGAACTTGCAGACCAACTTGAGCTTGGTCCCAAATTTTACGTCATAGGCGTCTCTATGGGAGGATACTCTATATGGGGATGCCTTAAATATATACCCCACAGGTTCAGTTTATCTATCTTATTTCTACAACGCTATAATAGTTAATCTTGTAGATCACTTTTGCAAGGCAAGATGATATAACAAACTATCTATCTTGTAGCTGATATAAATTTTTGCATGGTACTATTGTCATTTGGAATGGTGATAATGCAGGTTAGCAGGTGCTGCACTATTAGCCCCTGTAATAAATTACAGGTGGCCCGGCTTCCCAGCTGATATATGTAAAGAAGCTTATTACCAGCAACCTCTGCAGGACCAATGGGCACTTCGTGTTCCTTACTATACACCTTGGTTAACTTACTGGTGGATGACCCAGAAGTGGTTTCCTTCTTTAACCGCTATTGAAAGGAAGACGAAACCTCTAAATCGACATGACAGGGAGCTACAGGCCAAACTTGCTGCAAGTGGAATATCTACTCAAGTACATCTGTTTAAGCCCAGCTGGGACTTCTATTAATTAGCTCTTCAGTTTTTCTTTTTAATATGAGAAATTGAATGTTGTAATTTTCTTTTAACAAACTACACATTGGTATTGATATTGATATTGATATTAATATGGTTGTGCAGCGTTTGAAGGTAACATTGCAACAGGGAGTTTTCGAGTCTTTGCACCGAGAATTAATGGTGATGTTTGGCAAGTGGGATTTTGATCCTCAGGAACTGGAGAACCCATTCCCTAACAATGATGTTTGGGTTGAAATATGGCAAGGAGATGAGGATGGAGTAGTGCCAGCGTCTCTCCAGCGTTGCATTGCTGAACATCTTTCTTGGATCCACTATCACGAACTTCCGCGGGTAGGTCACTTTTTGGCCCTTATGGAAGGCATCCCCGACCATATTTTGAAGTCCCTTTTGTTGGGTGGTGAGAAATCTCCACATGGTATGTCATAAAGCGTGGTTGGTTTTCGGCTTTCTCTCAGTTTAGGGTTGGTGAATTTCTTGCCCTTCTCGAAGGAATCCGCGACTATATTTTGATTTTGATATTTTGTGGTTGTTGGTTGATTAGAAATCTCTACATGGTATGTTTTTTAAAGGGTTGTAATATTTGGGTATTGCAGACTATATTTGAAAGTCCTTTTGTTTTGTTGGTTGATTAGAAATCTCTACCTGGTATGCTTTTTAAAGGGTTGTAATATTTGGGCATTTCAGACTATATTTGAAAGTCCTTTTGGTTTGAGTAGTGAGGTGTATTGTTGGGTTTTTATTTATTTTTTAGTTTATCAGTAATTTAAGATACTAAGTTTTATAAGATTTGGAATTTTCTTATTCTTAAATTATGGTTTTATCATTATTATTATACGGTTAAAATCTTTGAATTAAATTTTTCATTATTTAAAGCAATGTAGATCCATCTTAAACTCTAATCTAAAGGAATTCAAGATATAAATATTTTAAATTTTAAATTTTTTACACATTAAAAATATATATATACCTAATTTTGCATATTCCTTAGAATATTTGAGTAATAAATATACATTTTTTTAAAATGTTTTGCACATTCCTTAGAATAATTGAGTAATGAATATACATTCCTTTTTTTGCATGACCATATGTCATCATCCACATATTTATTACAAAGGATACATTACTTTTTTGGTATGGCTATATATCATCATCCATACATTTATTACAAAGGGGGCTCCACAAGAGCATATCAAGCATTACATAGGGGCTCACAAAAGCATCTGTCACTTAGGAGGGTAAGATTCACTCCTCCCAACCACCCAACCTACATCCAATGGACAATTATACATTAGTTATTGTTTGATACTTATAACTGATCTTTTTGAAGAGCGGTTATAGTTATCCTATTAAGAAGGATACGTTCTCTTGAGGGGAGATGAGGCATTAATGGAGAGATTAAAAAACTGTCATGCTTGATCAATGGAAGGAGGAGATATGCTTTCAATTTTTGGGGATCTTTTTACCTGTTCACCAAAAAAAATGGAAAATGGAGATGGTGCAAGAGGTGTGGTCTATACTTTTCTTGGGAAGTGGTGGTGCCTCTTAGCAGATCTCATTGAATATGGACCAAATAGAAAAGGACAAAAGGAAAGGACAAAAGGAAAAGAAGGCATTCTGCAATTTTTGAAAGATAGTTATAATTCTATCTTTTTGGACAAAATAGAGAAGGACAAAAGGGAAAAAAGGCATTCTGCAATTTTTGGAAGATAGTTATAATTCTATCTTTGGCTTGTGGGAGAACTTGGCGAATAAGTTGAGAAAAGAATCTGTTACAAATATCTGCATAGAGATGCCTCAATTACTTGAGTCATCTAATACTATTATGTTAAGCAAGTAAGTCAGCGCATTGATCCATTATATTATAATTAATGTGCCCAGTGATCTTTGTTCTATAAATACTATGTCTTTGTCTTTGCGTGAGAGGGCCATAAATACTATGTCTTTGTCTTTGCGTGAGAGGGCCGTAACCATTGAACTCAAGCTTAAATATTATATAGTATATACATCTGTGTTCCCTCGATATTTTTTTGTTGATTAAAATATAAATATGTTGCTTAAAAATAAGGGCAGCTTTTCCATTAAGAGCTGACCCAATCATCCTTTGTTATATATAAAATTACATTGCTCTGAAATGAGGAGGGCGGTCTCACTATTGAGAGCTGACCTTCTGCCTTTTGTTTGATGCATAATATATTCCCTCCATGCATGAAGAAAACGAGGGACAACTTGCGTTTATAAAATATTTCGATAACTGTAAACTCAAGGAGAAATGTACAACCACCTTGAATGTGCGTTGCCGGAAAGCAACAGGGTGATGCCCATTGTTTGGATATTCTGTTATTGTTTATGGGTCAAAGGAGTTATTGAGTATAATTTTGGGTTAAACTAATTAGTAAGTTGGTATTGTTCTCTATGAAATATTGGCTGATAAGGAAGATTAAATGCAGTAGTTGCACTGCAGATTTGTAACCTTTTGTTGAATAATTAATAAAAATATAACAATTTTGGTGGATGTAGCCCTTGGTTAGGGGTAAACCACATATATTGGTGTCCTTCTTGTATTTTCATCTTATGTGTTTCATCTCAAGTTTATTTAAGAGTTCTGAAATATATAATGATTTTTTTTTATGAGTGGTTCTAATCAAAAGATTATAGTATGTAGAAAAAGATGTGTAATTGGGTGCTTTCACTTTAGTTTGGGGGATAATGTTGTATTGACACTTTACTTAGCTTTATAGCTACACTACCAATGAATAAGTTATCTCAATGAGAATCAAGATGAATACAAAAGCATGCATATGATCTTTGTTTAAACAATAACAATGGATTATGATGTTGGATAAATGTTTAGTTGATGTAAACGTCATGGCATGTTTTTATGTTGGTCTTAGTTATTATGTTAATTCTTCTATGCAATTGCGTGTAATGCCTATCTTTATAGAAGGTTTGGCTTATCCACTGTTATTTTCACGAGTCTCTTAATGTTGATACAAGTCTCTACATTAAGAGGGGATCTAGGGTCTTATCAACAATTGGGATGTGATCCTATTTAAACAACCAAGGTATTCCTAAAGATTATTGGGTTATGTACCATGATAAATTATAAGTAGAGATACCGTTACATGCCTTGGTGAAATCCTTTTTAGTGTTGTAGTGAAATAAGGTGTGATGTGAAGACTTGGAACATTACTTAGAATAAACTTGCTTTTATTTGTAACAATTACCTTAGGGTAATGATTATGTCCAAGTAGGTAGTTGTGAATGGAAAATGTTGTACTTCATCATTAGCTGATAATAATATATCATCATTGGGACTAATATTTATGATTGAAGCATGAAGTTAAAAAAATTTACCCCATCATCAGAAAATGTAAAGAGGAGATTGGGTTCATTACAAATGGGGAGATTGGGTTCATTACAAATGGTATCATAGCAGGTTTACAACACTCGAACCTAATGGAACCGCTTGCATACAAGTATGTTACGAACCTTACAAAGAATTGAGAATTTGAATACGAGACTTTATGTTTACTTATTGGCATGCATAGTATAGAAATAATAGTGTTATGAATTCCAAAGTACAAGAACTAGCTCACTTGGAGTTATATTCTTGAATGTATGGAGCTAGTTACATAACTGAAATGCAAAAATACGTGCATGGAGAGTGAAGTTTTGCTAGAATATTAACAAGGTGATATGGTTGGTTTCATTAGGTATTTAGTACGAGAAAGAGACTATGTGTTAACATGTAGCCAGTATGTTACTTGCATACACCTAGATACATTTATAGTGGAAAATATATATAAATTGATCGTATTTTAGTGTTAAGATTTATTACAGTTAAGATGTAGTCATACACCTAGATGCCTTACAAGGATAATCATAGTTATGTGACAAGGATTAATGCTAGAAGCTAAATGAGTGAGGATTATAATATTTAGAAGATAAGTTCTTGGGATAAAGTGTAAATTGATGGAATAAACAAGTGCCAATTTTAATTGTGTGAAGAGTTACTCTTAAATATTTTAAAGGGTAGGTTCAATTAAATTACATGACCTTATGCCAATGTTTAATTTTAAAAGTATTACGTTAAAGTTAAAAACTAGGTAGTTGATGAAAGTAACTATAGCATGTTACCAGTGGGCCTTATAAAGATAAGGGACTTAAATCATCCTATGACATTATTATTAAAAGTTATTCTACATGTTTTTTTATGTGTAAAGATAGAGAAAACATATGTAAGGGGATTAAGACTTTATCAATGATTTAATATATCATGTAGACATTAGTTCTAATGTATTTGGTTTGTTTGGTTAAAGGTTTTTAGAAAAGAATACAAACATATGTTAACAATGTTCCATCATGTCCTATGCATAATGGTATGTTACATTGCAAGCTTATGTCCTATGCATAATGGTATGTTACATTGCAAGCCGAAGTATAATTTGTTAAAATTATGTTAAAAATGTTGAATGCATGGTATCAATAATATGGGTTAAGAATGTTGAAGAGGAAACATGGTGAAGTAAAGTTAGAAGTAACAGATCAAAATCCTATAGAAAATAAGGAATGTATTTTTTTAAAAATGCATATCAATTAAAGGTATATGCAAGTGTATTTATGATTAATTTGTCATGAAAGTAATGCATTGAGATTATGCAAAAGACTAGTTTGTTGTAACAAGAGATTATGGACATCCTAAATAGCAACTTGATATTATATTTTGTTTTTTGTTTTATGAAATTATGATGCAAATAATTTTGGCAAGAAATTGTGAGTAAAATATGCAAGTACTTAAGGTTGCAAGAAACATTGCCAAATGAACAATCAATGAGATGATCGAAAGAAAAAGATGAATTTCTCGATGGAAAGAGGTAACATTTAGAATGCATATGACTCATTAATTATTATGAAAGGTTAGCAAGTTGTTATCGTCTAATAAATTAATTGCATTATGGAAAAGCATACTCAGATAACTTGATACACAGAATATACTTTGTTGAAAGTTTGAAAATTTCTCTTGAAATACTTGAGTATGGTAACCGTAGAATTCTTGAGAATTATCACTTATGTATATGGCATATTTTTTATAAGGAAATTGAATCGTAGAATTTTGTTATCCGTGCATACATGCATAGATACTGGAAGTATCAAATTATGCAACTTGTTAATGTGTTGTTAACTCTTTTGAGCTGACCACGAGGGATGCCCAGGATTATAAGGATGTTAAAATTTTAAGAAAATTTTATACACTAAGCAAACCTATTTAAAACAGAACATACAAAATTAACTAACTAATGAAAATGAATAAGAAAATTAGATATTTAAATTATGTGATTAAGCAAGAGAAATTGAATTTGGTGTTGAGCATGTTGGCTCTAGAGCACCTAAGTTGTTTAGGCTCTGAAATTTTTGATAAGTTGGTACAGAGTTTCCAGTAAGCATCCTTGTGAGGTGTTAGGCATTGTTGGGCGCTCTATGATATTAAAGTCCTAGGAAAAGGGCCACCAGTGAGCACCCAGAGGAGGTGTTAGGATCTTAAGTAGAACTGTTAGAGAGAACCTAGGTGAGGTGTTAGGTTCTATAGTGATATATATTTTTATGTCAAGATTCATGGCACTTTGTAGGAGATACACCCGAGAGTTATAAAAGTCGATGAAGGGTATCGTCCTTGTATCTAATAAATAAAATATATACATGGCATCTAGTGGAGAATCTCTAGTGAGAGAGTTTGATGTCGATGTTTCGAGCCAAGTGTGGCTCATCTTCAGGACCTAGCGATGCCTGGGGAGATTGTTCTCTTTCATTGGTGCATTAATAGAGAAACAAACCACTTGAGAGGTGCCGACTAGGTTTGGTTTGGCTTGTTAATTAGGGTTTAATTATTTATTTATTATTTTAATTTTAATTCGACCATCAAGTTTTAGTTATAACCTAAAATAATTCTAAATGTTTAATTAATACTATTAATGATTATAAGGGCTGAAATAATAGTTAATCAATATTTTTTATTAATGTTAGTTTAATGAAATAGTTAACTAATTTTAGTTTATTAGGTTTAAAGTTTTAGTTTATTTTAATTTATTAGGTTTAAAGTTTTAGTTTATTTTAATTGATGATCAATAATATAATAAATACATTTTTGTTGAAATGTAAAGGTATTTTTAGGTATAACTAAAACACCTATAGGAAGGAAACCCACACATAATAATACCTTCATGCCGTCTCACATCATCACCCAAACCAGAAAATGGGTGTTCTTAACACTCTGTTCACCAGAGCCCTAAGGGTTTCCGATAATGACCACCTAGACTCTGAGAAAGAACACCTACGCAATGTCTTCCTTAGCAATGGTTATAACCTAGCTCAAATTAACAAATCCCTCGAGAGAACAACACAAACCCAGGGTAATAGATCTAAGGTTGTGTCCAAAGAGAGGAAAGTGGGGGATCACAAGGCATTTCTCCCTTACATCCAAGGGACCACAGACAAAATAGCCAAACACTTGAAAAAGAAGAACATTGATGTTGTGTTCTCACCACCAAACAACATCAAAAAGCTCCTTAGATTAGTGAAGGATTCTATTGACCCAGGTCTTAAAAAGGGGGTTTACCTCATTCCTTGTGAATGTGGGAAAAAATACATAGGCGAAACAGGAAGGTCCATCCGAACTAGGGTTGAAGAACATTGTGCTGACATCCGTCTCAATAGAACCCATAAGTCAGCCTTAGCGGAACACTCTCATAACACAAAACACCCAATTAAAATCGAGGACATGCAGGTGTTAGCACACGTTGATAATTGGTCAAGGAGAAGAATCAGAGAAGCAATCGAGATAGTAAAAAACCCTAATTGCCTAAACAGAGACGATGGTCTTTCTATTAGCCGATCCTAGTTGCCGAACCTAACCAAACTAAATAAAATAGCCTAACTAAACCAAAATCAAAGGTTAAACTTAAAAATTAAAAGTAAAACAAAACTTAACTAAGATAAAATTAATTAATTAAATGAAGAATACAATGTTAATTGATAATTAGGATAAAATTAAAACTAAATCCTAATTATTGTCATAATTTAAAATTTAAAATAAAGTTACATTTAAAGTATTAATTAATTAAAAATATTAATTAATAAAAAAACAAACAAAACTAAACAAACAAAAAAACAAAAAATTATAATACCTAAACATACCTTTACATTTCAACAAAAATGTATTTATTATATTATTTATCATCAATTAAAATAAACTAAAACTTTAAACCTAATAAACTAAAATTAGTTAACTATTTCATTAAACTAACATTAATAAAAAATATTAATTAACTACTATTTCAGCCCTTATAATCATTAATAGTATTAATTAAACATTTAAAATTATTTTAGGTTATAACTAAAACTTGATGGTCAAATTAAAATTAAAATAATAAATAAATAATTAAACCCTAATTAACAAGCCAAACCAAGCCTAGTCGGCACCTCTCAAGTGGGTTGTTTCTGTATTAATGCAGCAATGAAATAGAACAATCTCCCTAGGCATCGCTATGTCCTGAAGATGAGCCACGCTTGGCTCGAAACGTCAACATCAAACTCTCTCACCGCAGATTCTCCACTAGATGCCATGAATCTTTACTGTGGAATCTCAGCAAACCTTAAAATATACAGGTTGAAGAGGCCTGCATGTGAACTAGTGGTTCCATGAGGAGATGACCCTCATGTATATATGCATGCCAAAACTCTTAAAAGAATATTTCAGCCAATAATTGTTTGAAACATCAATTCCATAAGAAAGGCATGTGTGTGATTTCCGTAATTTGTGATACAATTTCATAAATATTTTTTGATAATCGCACCGCCGATGAGGGGATACCCTTTGGCACCCAAGGGAGCGGTGCTCCCCTTAATGCCACGAAAAAGGAGGTGGAAGGGGGAGGCATAGGAGGTGGATCCCATGAATTTCCATATCCACGCAGAAGTAGAATTGGTCGACAATGCCCAAGTTATTCAAATTAAAATAAAGTATTGAATTGTTGTTGAATATTGCGGTGGGGAATGATAACGTTCGTGGATAGGTATCATCGGATCATATTCATATTTCAGGTTTTTCTGTACGTTTCCATAGCCGTTGTCAATCAAGGAAGCACCTCCCAATCTGTAGACCTATCTTGAGATAGAGTAAGACACAAACAAACAATTAGAAGTAAGTTACGTTCAGATAATGATTCATGATACCGCTCATGCTCATAATCTATAAGCATTATCTTAGGATGAAAAGAATAAAATAGACAGCTTCCTCCTTCCATTCAAAGTGAAATAAGCTAAAACTAATGACAACTTGATCCGATTTTAGACAGTGGTACGGATAGATAGAGAGATAGCATCTTCATACCTTTGGCCAGTGAATTGATTAACTTTGTATATATATTTTTAGGAGAAGAAGCAGAAGCAAGTATGTATCATTATTCAGATTATCTGAAAGAACAAAGAATTATAAACTATCTATAGCGATGCCAGCGATCGAAAATAGTCATGGGGATGACCACGTTATTGAAGAGTTGTTGCGGCATTAACATTTGTATTCTTATTATGATGATGGTAATATCATTAGTGAATGTTGCAGACAAGAATGCTACTGTTGTGTTTATTGACGGCTGTATGGTTCCACAAAACCAAGCAACAAATGCGGTGAGAGTTGGTATTCTGCAATGGGATCTCAAACTTTCAAATTATGCACGCGGTTATGCAAGATAGAGAAGGGGCGACAGTCTCCTCCAGCACTTGGACAACCCCTTTGGAGAGAACATATTCAGGGGGAGCGAAAACAGTTGGACCCCTTCACAGGAAGTGGTTGTGTGGATAGATGAGAAGAAACGGTTTGACTATGTCAAGAATATATGCACTAGACCTGAATGCACTCACTACACTCAAGTTGTATGGAGGACCACCACCAATGTTGGTTACACCAAGATTAAATGCAAATCAGGAGATACTTTCATCGCCTGCAATTATTATCCACCAAGTAACTAAATAGCAGCCATGCCTTACTGATATTTACACACAAAGCAATCGTGTAGATGTAAATATAAACATGAATATGAGCCCTTTGAAGCTACTTATTGGATCCTCCCACTCAACCATTCTTCATGTATATACCGTACACCTTTTATTGTTTCAATATAAATATTCTTGCGCTCTAACCTAATAAATTTTATTGAAGTTTCAGAATATTTTGCACCTCTTTATTTTATATTATTTAAATTTATTGTATACGTTGAGGAACACGGTGGCCTAGGGATTAATATAATTTCATTGAATGGTGCTCTTCCAATATTCATATAAACAAAATCAGATGCGTTGAGGAACACCCTGACCTAGGGATTGATACAATTTGTTTGAATGTTTCTCTTTCAATATTCATATAAGAAAAAGTGAAAATGAGATTATTTAAGCACGTTGTGTCCAAAGGATGATTATATAATTTACGATGATATTTTAAGACCCATTCAAACAAAATCAAAATCTAGTTCAAGCAATATTTAAAGGAGCCGAGTAAATTAGCACAAACTAAGTTCAAACAATAATTAAAAGAGCATAACAAATAAGCATAAACTAAGTCTAAAGGGTTTTCATAAACTTTACAAACTATGAGAGACCAATAAATTAGCAGAAACTAAGTTGAAAGAGTTCTCACAAATGTTAAAAACTAGGATGCAAAAAATGTTGTCCCAAAAGTTACAAAAGGGAAGGAGTGAATATTTGTAGTATACGAAAGAGTATTTCTAATTTCACTTTATATTAAGGAATTCTTCCAGGAATCCTTTTGTGGAACACCTCTCCCAATATACCTTTACAATTTAAAAATACCTCTATTTTTCAGTAGATATTCTAGGTGTGCATTTCTTGATGACATTTTTAATACCTCTTTTAATTTTTACCCTCATTATGGTGACACCTGTGAGCAACTCTTATGTCCCTAGAAACCTTGAGAGTGAAATATGAAATCATAGTGAGAGCAAATATTTCAATATGGGGAACAAACCCCTAAACACAAATTGACTTCATAATTCATACACAATCATTTCAATGGATTTCACACAGAAAATTTAATCACAAGCCATACTAATTCAAGCACCACTCTCACTCCAAACACAATTGAATTTACACCACCTTCGCATAGATCATGCTTATTCTTGAACACTATATTATCAAGCATCTCACCTGTGTGCACTTGAGATTCTCTTCCACATACTACATACCCATGTAAACCACCAATTGAAACCCCCCAGTACCCTATTCAACCCCCTACATACATAATTATAAACCCCCTAATATCTATATGTCCATGATATAATAAAATATCCCTTCACCCTTATATACTAGTCAATATTTTGCTTTTGTATTTTAGAGTACTAAATCCCCCAATGCTACTTAGTGAATCCCCATTGCAACTAGCTTTCTCAAAAGGGATTAGAGAATTTGGACATGTCTTCTTAGAGACCACCATGGATTTCAATTATTTATGTTAAAATATCAATGGTTTTCGAATTTAGTAGATGTTTATATATATGTACGTTTTCATAGTGGCTATAGGAAGAAAGTCCACTAATATAAGAAAAATTCAAAAAACTCCAATTCCTTTTGAATATTTTCTATATTCACTACTTTCATTAAATTATATTAATATTATGATGAATATTAATATAAATCTCCTAGCTTTCCCCCGATGTGGGTGCTAGCGAGAAAGATTGATGACGTGGAGTTCCTCGGTCCGCGAGCTCTACGCATGGCACCTTACATGCAAAAGGGACATCAACCAACTTCAACTCCACAGTATCAAGCTCTATTTCTTGCATGTGGATGGGGAAGGTTGTCACGTCTTGTCTCTCAACTTAGGCTGACGCTATTCTGTCCTCCTCCTGTGCATTCATGGTGGATCAGAAGTGTTTAATGCGATATTGTACACATTTATTGTTTGGTCAGGGTGGCGATATGAAGTGGAATGTCATGGAAAAGTGCAACATTGTCTTTGGTGGTCACTGTAATTCTCTGTCACGGCTTGTAGGTTTCTCTACATGGATTGTGGCATGGTCTCAACTTAAGGGTGGCGTTGGGAGTGGGTTTGTAATTCTGGTGCTATTTGGAATGCTCCACTGGTTAGACGGCTCTGAGTGTAACCTCATTCATGTAGGTATTCACAACTTGGGGAGCACCCAACATTTTGATCCTACTTTGTGCAGTGTTTGTCCCTTACTGCAGCACCCGCGAAACCGGCTTACTACCATGTCTAGTCAAAGAGGAACTCCATGATATGCCAGCACAGGAAAAGGGAAATCCCAAAGGGGGCTCAATCTGTAGATGGAAGAAGGATGTAAAGCTCAAATCTCTAAGCCAGTCTGTATCCTCATAGATGATTGGGAAGGCAGGGTGTTGAAACATCGTCTCAAAACTGGGTAGGGAGGGAGAAAAATCAACCACTACTGGTTAGTTAAAAACATGCTGGGAAATCTAATGGAAGATATGCTAAACAATTGGTCGGAGGCACGTGACACTGCCCTTGAGTGAAGGGGAAGATGGTGGAAATGGATGTGTAACTCACAACTTTGGACAACACCTTTTCCTGGAATTACATGGCTAGAAATGCTGGGCAGGATGGTCGCGTGGACAACGGAAGTGGGAGCGCAATAGGGGGTAGGTCACGAGATCCTAGCTCAGTTTTGGTGCCACATTTGGCTCAGGCTCCCCGATTCCCCATTTCCACCACCATTGAACCTTTGTTCAAGTGGGTGAGGGAAGAAGAAGGCTCGAGCATTGAGCCACCATAGCCAGTGTTAGCGCCCACTGATAACACCACCAACATTTTGTAGGAAGAAGGATGGGGATGCCCCATCCTTGAAGAAAACCCCCCCTCTTGATCCATGCGCAGAACGTCTTCCTAACCAGACTTTCATATCTGGTTTTTTTGTTATGGATGTTTAGTTTGGTTGCATCTTTTATTTTTAAGAAAAAACTATGTAATGAAGCTACCTACCAGCTACTATGACTCCCCACAATTTTTTAATAGTATCTGTAATAGATTTCTCAGAAGGCCCTCCATTTTTTAGAGGATTGGGTGGATGTTTCACCACCCGAGACCTCCTCTAGCCAGGGTATTTTTTGTACTTTTTGTTTTCTTAGACTAATAGAATATTTCAACGTTACACACACACACACACACACACACATATATATATTCTAGATTTTTTATAACAATTAAACACTCCTTTTATGTGGTGTAGTTAGGCAGGTTCCATTTTTTTTAATATAATGTTTTATGTGGAGTATTTAGGTAAGTTTTTTTTATTTAATAAAATGTTGTATGTAGTGTAGTTAGGTAGGTTAATTGTTTATATATATATATATATATATATTGGGGTGTAGTTAAGCTAACAACATGAACTTAACATTTGAAACTTCATACTCTATTGTTTAGAGTTTAAATGATGGCCAATGATTTAATATAAATATGTAAGATAGGTGGTGATGGAGCCAAATAAGTTTATAAATGTATCCCTTTATCATTCCACTTGGGATAGTTTAAGTGGAAATATATTGAATTGCTTTAGATGGCATTATTCCCTTTTAAAGAAAGGCCTTGTAATAAGGCTAACTAATAAGATGGTAATTTTTTCTATGAGAGAGATTGGTGGATAAGGAAGGTGAAATGCATTAGTTTCACTATAGATTTGTAACATTTTGTTGAATAACTAATAGAAATATTAACAATTTTGGTGGACGTAGCCCCTGGTTAGGTGTGAACCACATATATTAGTGTCCTTGTATTTGCACCTTATGTGTTTCATCTCAACTTTATTTAGGATTTGTGAAATATATAATGATTTTTATCTTATGAGTGGTTCTAATCAAAATATTATAGTATGTAGAAAATTATGTGTAAATGTGTGCTTTCACTTTACTATTGCGGGGTAATGTTGTATTGATACTTAGCTTTTTAGCTATATTGCAAATAAGTAATTTATCTCAATGAGAATAAAGATGACTACAAAACCATGCATGTGATCTTTGTTTAAACAATAACAGTGGATTATGATGTTGAATAAAGGTTTAGTTGATGTAAACGTCATGGCATGTTCTTATGTTAGTCTTAGTTATTATGTTAATTCTTCCATGCAATTTTGAGTAACAACTATCTTGATAGAAACTTTGGCCTATCCATTATTATTTTCATGAGCCTCTTAAGGTTGATATGAGTCTCTACATTAAGAGGGGCTAGGGTATTATCAAGAATTGGGATGTGACCCTATTTAAACAACCAAATTATTTCTTAGTATTATTTTTTTAACAGAAACAGTAAAAGATGGTGATATTAAACAGGTTGTGCACAATCATTCATTACACAAAAAGGAACCAAGACTGAGAGTTCTTGCTGTTCAGAAAACAAAAAACCAAAATTGGTCCAGAGGGGAGACCAAAGAATTCCACATATAGTTTTTACATATATTCGATGGACAATGGTAGTATAAACCCTAACAAACTGCTGATTTAGAAGAAAACAGAAAAACATAAACAGAGAAAGTCATTTTAGAATTAATAACATCGAGAATCGAGGAGGGCGGGAGCACACGCGGCGATTGCATGAGAGGTGATGGTGCGAGCCAGATGTGCACTGGATTCTTGTTAAATTCTCTTTGCTTCTTGGTCATTGCCATGGTGAATGAGCTGCTTGTGCCATAGTTCATTACAGGAGCCCATAGATATACCCCTTACATCGTGACCTTGATAATGTTAAAAGATCCTATTATGCCATGATATATGGTCCTTTTATGATAATAGTTCATTATGGAATGGGTATAGGGGGGGGATTAACCCCATTGAGTTGCAAGTGTCCTTGTGGGAGAGAAGCCCCCACGTTTTCCAATTCATCAGCGATCACATTGTTTTCTCAGAGAATATGATAGAATTCAAAATGGGGGGAGAGCAGAGTGACAGCTTTATCATACAAACGACGACATTTTATCGAGCCAGTGATGTATCCATTGAGAATTTTATATATGACGTGTCTAGAATTGCCAAATATTGCTACCTTGTTTAGATTTGAGTCGATAAGGATCCTCAATCCCTGCAGAAGGGCTGTCCATTCCGCCTCATTATTAGTCCCACATCCAATTCCCTAGGCATAGGATTGTTCAATTTTTCCTTCAGGATCCAATAGGATCCCTCTTGCACCTGCCACCCCTGGGTTTCCCTTAGAGGCTCCATCGAAAAAGAGAGAATAGGTATTCTTTTCCCGAAGCCATGCCGTGAGTTCACTGTTGTTTTTCCTTATTTCCCATGAGTGTTTGCTGAGAAGCTAAGAAGTTGATTGTGGTGTTGGACTGAAGGGAGTTCTTGTCTTTTAAATAGATCTTGCACCAAGAAGCATGAGGCTCCGAGATATTTTCAAAGTGAGGAAAGCTGATATTATTCGAGGTGAATTTTTCAGCTATCAGCCCTACAGATTTGGAGACTATACGTGTAGGAACCATTTTTTGATCTTTAAAAATAGATTTATTTCTTGCTATCCATAGTTGCCAACATACATTCTTGGGAATGGTGTTCCATAGCCGCCTGAGAATGGGCTTCTTTTTAAGAGAACCAGGGAGTTTTTTGTCCCAATCATCGAGAAGCTGAGCTACTGATCTAGATGGGTTGAATATCGTTCCCAAGGGGAGAACACACTGCCAAAATTTCAGAGAAACACTACAGTGCATGAATAGGTGGCTTGATGTTTCTTCTTCATTATTGCATAGGGCACACCGAGAAGTACCCGATATCCCTGTTTTCCTAATATTTTCAGTTGTAAGGAGTTTGTTGTGGATCATGAGCCAACAAAATGAGTTAACTTTAGGAATGTTGTCTGCTTGCCATATTTTTTTCCAAATGCGTTGACTTGCTACTAGTTCCTCTGAAAGTCTCTTGTACCCTTCTTTGACCGTATATTTCCCATTCTTACCCCATCCAATGCTATCCTTTTTAGTCTCGTTGATTGGTGACATGCCTTGCAGAGAAGTCATAAGAAGATTCTTAGCTTCGTCCAGATGGAGGGGGGGTTGCAAATCTTTCCAGCCCTCCCAGATTCCTTTCGGATTCCACAGAGAGAGATCGTGAAGAGAGAATAAGCCTTCACTGCTAGTCCATTCAGCCAAGTCATTCGTTCCGGGAAGAGATGAGAGTGGGGGCTGCCCAAGTATTCCGCTTTCCCAAACCTTGATCTTTTTTCCATTTCCCGGGATCTAGTAGGAATGTGATTGAATAAGGCTAATTGAGGCTTTGCACAGTTTCCAAAGAGAGGATCCCTTTCCAACCCATTCTCCTTCTAGCATTTTTTATTTAGGCTTTTTGATATATTTTTTCCTGATTACTTCTTTTCACCATTCCTTACCGCCAGTAACCAATCTCCAAATCAGTTTTGCTCCCATTGCTTGATTCATTTTCTCTAGATCCCTGATTCCCAATCCTCCTCTACATTTTGGCTTTTTGACAGTGTCCCATTTAACCAAGTGAAATTTCTTTCTCTAAACCTTTCCCCCTTACAAAAGGAATTTTTTGATTTCCTTACTTATGTCGTTTATGATGCTCTTAGGTGCAAGGATCATCAAACTAGAGTATATCGGATAAGAGGAGAGGATGGAGTGAATGAGAGTTACCTTCCCTGCAAGATTTAACCACTTGGAGCTTAGAGCATTGATTTTGCTCTTGATTTTTTATATGATCGGGGTCCACATAGCTGAGGCACAGGTTTTTTTAACAATTGGGATACCCAAATAGATGAAATGAGTCCAGTTGAAGTTGAATTTGATATGCAATATTTGAGATATGATATGAAGAGTTGTGTTGTTGCAATTCCAGCCATAGAGCTGACACTTGTTTAGGTTAGCCGAGCTTCCAGATGAACGAAGGAAGAGGTCTAAAGGTTTCATGAAGTTTCTTGCAATTTGTGGGGAAGCCATGCCTAACAGGATAGTGTCATAGGAAAAAAGAGCATGGTTTATTAGATTGACTCCAGATCGGAAGGACAAACCTGGGAGTAGACCTTTAACTTGAAGTCTAGAAATTCTTCTACTAAGAAAATCCGCAACAAGGATATAGAGAAAGGGGGAGACGGGGCACCCTTGTCTTATTCCTCTGGAGGCCTTAAAGAAATCAGTGGGTCTCCCATTGACTAGGAGGGCTATCCAAGGAGAGTTTATGCAGGATTGGACTTGATTTATGAAGGTAGGAGGGAACCTAAACTTTTTTAGAACCATCAGAATGAAAGAATGCCTTAGCCGATCAAATGCATTTGCCAGATCCAATTTGATGGCCATACCTAGTTCTCCTCTCTTAGTGCTGGAATGGATAGCTTCCTAAACCATAAGGATATTGTCACTGATTTGATGACCTGAGATGAAGCCTCCTTGATTGGGGGAAATCAGAGACTAAACAATTGGCTTGAGTCTTAGAGATAGGACTTTAGAAAATATTTTTTATGAGGCATTGCATAGAGAAATGGGTCTGAACCTTTTGATGGAGGAGGGATTTGCTTCTTTGGGGATCAAGGCCAGGAAGGTGGAGTTTGTGGCTCCCCCCATTTTTCCTTTTGCCATCCATGAGATGAGACGCATGATATCCTTCTTTATTAGCGACCAGAAGGATCTATAAAATCAGATAGGGAATTCATCGAGGCTAGGGGCTTTGTTCAGGTGAAGGGACCAAATGGCCTTCTTCACTTCTTCCTCAGTTATGGGGGCTTCAAGGTGCAGGGTTTCTTCTGGGCTGATCAGGGAAGGGATGTCCCGAACCATTTCGTCCATGCATTCTTGTGAAACATTCTCCTCATTATTATATAAGTTTTTGAAAAAACTTCTTACCTCCGTACTTATTGCAGCTTGCCCAGTGATGAGAGTGCCATCCTCACTTTTGAGCTCCCTGATAGTATTCCATCTATGTCTATCCCTGCATTGATTTTGGAAGAATTTAGTATTTTGGTTGCCTTCTTTGAGCCAGAGGACTCGCGATCTTAGTCTCCAGTCTTGCTCCTCCTGCCTTAGAATTGATTGAAGGCTCTTCTCGAGTTCTATTTCTTTGAGGAGGTGTTCTCTTGTGATTTTCGTCTCCTCCATCTTTGATTGGTGGGCTTCCATACTTTTGACTATGTCCTCTTTCTTTTTAGTAGGCTCCTGGAAATGAATTTTCACCCAAGATTTGAGAGCTTGCTTGACTCTTTTAATCTTTTTCTCCCAAGAGAAGGCTGGAGATCCAGGAATGAAGCAGCGCCAGGCTTCAACTATAATATCCTTAACTCCATTGTCCTCGAGCCAGAGATGATTGAAACAGAAGAGGAGTGGGCCTAGATTTTCTAGAGGAGGGAAGAAGAGACAGATCGGCTTATGATCAGAGATGGCTGAGTAGAGAAGTTTGGTCTCTGTATGAGAAGATAAGAGATGAGTGTTTACCAGCACCCTGTCCAGGCGAGCAGCTATGTGGCCGGGGCCAATTCTTTTGTTACTCCACATGAAGGTGTCATTTTTAGCTTTGATGTCTGATAGTCCCCAAAGAGAGATCAGGGCTTCAAGACTTTCCCAGAAGGGATCCCTAACCTTTGTTCCTCCTCTTCGTTCTTCAGCGAAGATGGTGACATTGAAGTCGCCTGCTATATAGCAAGGAAGAAGCGTTTTGTCAGCACATTGATCCTCAAGGGATTTCCAAAAATTTTCCTTATGGGCTTGGATGGTTGGACCATATATGTTCCCAATCCAGAACATTTCTTTGGTCTATTTATTTTCTAGCTTGATTAACAACCAGTTCTTATTTTCTATTGCCGAGAGCATTGCAAATTTATCGATGTCCCACCAGCTGAGAAGACCTCCTGATGCACCTGTTGAGCTAATGGCATACACTTCTCCTTTAGGCCAAAAAGTTCTTAGTGTGGCTATACTATCTTCCGTAGATTTTTTTGTCTCCTGGGTAAGAAGGATTGAGGTCGATTCCATTGATTTGAACCTTTTGATTACTTATATTTTTTGAGAGCCTCCTAATCCTCTACAGTTCCAGGAGACCAGCTTCATTATTTCTTGGCGTTTCAGAGTGCCCTTTCTTTCTCCTTTCTTTCCTCTTCGGCACTAAGTAGGTATTTGCTTGCCTGGGGATTTTTAACCAGGAAATCTAGATTGGATTGCTTCCCTGCTGCTTTTTCCCTTGCTGCTTCCTGTTCCCTTATTATCTTGTTGGTCTTTCTTCCTTTTTTGGATAGGGGTTCTTGTTCCTCAGTTGAGTTATCTGTGGATTCCTCCGAGCTTGCTTTTGCCTTGGATCGAGTAACTGAACCTTATGAGTTTATTATTGTTTCCTTAATTGTTTCTGTCTGTGCTAGCTCCTCTTCTGGATCTTTCATTTTCCGCTGGGTTATATCTTCTAAAATAACCTCTTGTTATGGGGACATGCCTTTTTCTGCATTCTCCTATGGTGGGTCAGTCTCTTTTTCATCATTTTGGAGTGCTTCGAACCTATTTCCATAGGCACTTTATGCTGTAGCATGAGGTGGTTTTGCTGCTGCATTTTTAACTATTCTTTTCCCGCTTGCTACATTCCATCCTTCCTCCTGTGCCCCTTCTTGCATGATTTTCTCTAGTTTTTTCGGACAAGTTTTTGCAAAATGCCCATATTCATGGCAGTACTTGCATTTGAAGGGGATTTGTTCATAATCCACTATTTGCAAATGGTTCCATCTATCTATGGAGAGATTGATGGATTTCAGCAGCCCTTTCTCAAGATCTACCTCAACGCAGATATGGGCACAAGAGAACATAGGGGGTTTTGGCTCTGACTTGTCCGCATATTTGCCCAGTGTGTTTCCTATTTCTTTGAAGTCCTCATCATTCCAGCAATGAAGAGGCAGGTGCAGAAGTTTTACCCAAAATAGAACTTCCTTAGGTATGCATTTCTTTGGATTAAAGGAAAGATCCCATTTGTTCAAATACATTCCTCTTGGTCCCATCAAATAGGGGTCGTTCCTGAATATGAGATCTCTATCTTCCTTTTTCTAAAAAATGAAAGCGAAATAAAATTTGCCACAAAAGATTTGCTGCACCTCCACTGAATGAGGGTTCTCCAATTTTTATTTAGCCAGACATCTACTGAGCAAGGGGACGGCCAGTGTCCTGTGAACAAACCGATGAGCCCTTTCTCAGAGAGATTAACAACTTTTTGCTTGGAGGCGGCTGAGGAGAGCTTGACTTCTGGCACATCTGCATGTTTTACAAACCAAGAGGAAGGAGGGATGGACGCCACGAAGGGAGGAAGAGAAGCAACTATACTCTGGAAGCGGACATCAATGGATGTTGGGTCTGGAGGATCCATGGCCGGGCCTGCGAACCCTAGCCCATGTGCCTGCAAAAAACTCAAATTTTAACTTATTAAAATACTACTAAAAAGAAATTTAGTTATTTTTAAATATTATTGGGTTACAACATGTCGACATATAATAATTTTACATTTTTAAAACAACATAATCAATCTACATTAGAAATAAAATAGTAGATAGAATTATACTAGTTTTACTATGGGGAGTTAGAAAAAACAATTATGTCATGGGTGTTTTCATATATGGTGTTTTGTACAGTAAAACTAATAAAATTAATAAAATAGAATATTTGTATTTACATTCCACATAGCCTCGGTAGGATCTATGGACCAAGAATTAGTGAAAATTGCATTTGCATCTGTCATTTACTTCAAGGATATCTCAACCTACACTATACTCAATTTTTGGTGGTGTAAAACCTCCTTAATATAATTGCATGTTTTTTGTTATAAGAAAAGTGAAAAAGTTATGTAACCTACTCAAATGTTCATGGTGAATTAGGTTCTTCAATCTTACTTCTTCATGCATAGGAGAATCTATCATCATATGTTCCTTGTCCTCAATTTATGCTTATTATGTAGTCATAGACCTTCTATGTGCTGAAAACTCATCCTAAATTAAGATAGTAACTTGTTTTTTTATGCATAGAGATTTTCTCTTAGAAATATTGGGGTGTTCCCATGAAGATGGGTAACACTTTTTGGCCAAAAGTGACAGTGAAAATTCAATTTTTTACTCATTCATTAAATCGAAATCCTCAAAACTCATATATGCTTTGTGAATTTCTACACACAATTAAAAAACAAATTGTTGGGAATTATGTTATATTTTTGCCAACTTTTTTTTAAATAATAAATTATTTAATATGTCAAAATTGCATTTAATGGTAGGGTTTTTTTTGTAAATTCCAGTAAACATTTACCAGTGGCTTGTGTATACCTAAAATAATTTAGTGATAAATGCATAATTTTTGAAATATTTATGTGTGTGTGTGTGTGTGTGTGTGTGAGCATAATGTACGCAAAATGCATTGGGGTTCACTTTTTTTTATGATGAATAATTATATATTTTTATTAATTTTTGAAACTAACCATTTCGTATTTTAATCACATTTTGTACACATGTGTGTGCATGTAAACTCTTTTTTATTGATTACAAAAATTGAAAATAAAAAAATACCAGTTTGAAGAGGACAGGTTTATGTGGGGCGTATATATTTTTTGAAATTTTTTGGTTTTGTATTTTTTATGTTGTTCATTTTTTAGAAACTTGTAAATTATATGCCAATGGATACATGATCCATTGACAAATCCATTGGTATGAAGTCCACCACAAATGGTGTAAGTTCCCCATCCCTCAATACGACCAACAAGAGGGAACATTACACTAGATCGAGGCCATTAATTTTCACTCATAACCATAATCATGAATTTGTAACATCTAAGTGCATGTGTAGATATGTAATAAGAAAAACATAGCGAAAACCAAATCAATCCACACACACACAACATCCAATTTCATGCAAAATTATCATAGGCATGTAAATAAAATATTTGCACAACAGATATGAAAGAATACTTATCTTTAGCAAGGAAGATCCAAGAAACTAGATCTATAAGAGCGATTTTCCACCCAACCGTAGGCACTCTGCCCATCATATACTCTTTCTGCTGAGAGACCACCCCCAAGTTGGGCTATAAGGCCACTCGGACGAAGGAAACACCTACAGGCATCTCTCACTCTTCCCGCAACCCATTTTTCTCACCATGCTTAGCCAAAATCTCATCTAGAGATCTATAAGGATCTCACTAAGCCATCACATCCATGGAACTCCTTCAAAATACCACACACAACACAAGGAATTCTTTCCCTTTGATACATAGTTCCCTTACTAGGAAATACAACCCTTACAATGCTTACTAGTGTGTCCATTAAGAGTCCAATCTATTTTATGCTATTAGAGAACCCCCTACAACTAATATATGTATTATCAAGCACCCGCAAGTAGTATAACTCAATGGGTAAGGGTTCCTAGCTTTCCCGACCCCTTTGCTCACCTACAACCATGTATTTTTCCTTCTCAAAATTCAGTTATGTCTCTAAATTAGAATTTATGGTTTCAATACAATCTGGTTTAAAAAATGAACATGAACAACAATAGGAAAACTCTATGTAGTGTAGAAACATGCATGAGAAACTGATCAAAGAGTTTTGAATCCAAGGAATGTGAGATGATGATGAAAATAAAATTGGCATAGCTTCTTACAATAGAAGAAAATGATTGCTGAAAACTGACATCACTTTCACATCCCCAATACTTTAATAATTGCTTGAACTGACTTTTTCCACCAACCTCACATATGCATTCATGATCGGGTTTAATAGTCAAGATAAGGTAATTGGCTTATTAAAACACATGATAGATTTTAGGATGAGTTCTAAGGTTGACACTTGGCATCATAGGATTTAGTTTCCCATAGACCCCATTTCATCTTCCCCTATGGTGGAATCATATCCCCTCTAGAGCTCTTTACACAATTATCTTGGACCATTTTATTAATTTCTAACATAATATTTATATACATTTTGAATTGGCGTGATGAACCAATCGTATGGTACAAATACAAATATATACATCATACATGCCTAGTCGTTTAATAGTCGGGCTTTGGTCTTGAGCTCCACACTAGGAATCCATACTAGCATATTTACATCATTTACATAATTTTGATTAAATACATTCCAAGTCAAAATTGGGGTATTACAATCCCCTCCCCCTTGGAATAACCCTTGTTGTTTTCTCAAAATCATAACAAAAATGGGTATGCCTCTCTGATGGCATCCTCCAACTCCAATGTAGCCTAATTGGGACTGAAGTGCTTCCATTGCACATTTATTTGTACGATGGCTTGGTTTTGAAACAATGTTACCTTCTCATCTAGGATGCATAATGGCTCGATTTGGAATTATCCCTTAGGTTCCACCCGAATCACATGGCAATCAATCACATGGTTAGGATCATGTTGGCATATTTCTTAAGCAAAGAAACATGAAAAACATTATGAGATCTAGTATTGAAACACAATGCAATTATATAGGCAACTGGACCTATTCTTTCAAGCACTTCAAATGGCCTAGAACATCTTGGTGACAACTTGGCACAACTTCCAAGATTCAAGGAGCTCTTCCTTGGCCTCACTCTAAAGTAAACATCATCCCCAATACTAAACTCTCTATGCATTCTATTCCTATCTACATAGCTTTCATGTCTATCTTGTGATGCCTTTAAATTGATTTGCATGATTTTTGCAACCTCTTCGTTCCATTTCCATAAGTAATTATATCCCAAGTACAATTTTGTGTATTGGCTTATCCCACATCATTGGTCTCCTGCACTTTTTTCCATACAAAGCATCAAATAGAATAATTCCCAACGAAGCTTCATGCCCATTGTTATATGCAAACTCTACCAAGTCACGTAGATAATCTTCTCACTTAGATGGTTTGTCCATTACATACATGCGAAGCATATTCTTGAAATACCTGATTTACTCTTTCAATTTGTCCTTATATTTGTGAATGGTAGGAAGTGCTAAAGTTCATCTATGTACGCAAATCCGCAAAAATACTTTTCCATAAATTTGGTATCCCTATCTTAAATTATTGTCTTTGACAACCCATGAAATTTGAAATTTTCTATCATAAAAATCTTTGCAATGGAATTTGTTTTATAAGTAGATTTAACTGGTATAAAATGTGTTTCCTTGGACAATTTATCCACGACAATCATTATGGAATCATGTTGTCTCACAAACATTGGTTAACCTTTAGTAAAATCCTTGGAAATTATTTCCCATATCCATTCTGGAATTGGCAAATAATGCAACAAATCTGTTGGGTCACTAATGCTCAACTTTAAATTGCTAACATTTTATGCACTTAGAAATATACTCAGCAATGCCCCTTTTTATCTCTGGCAAAAAATATTGCTTCCTAGATGTAGAAATTGTTTTATGATATCTTGGATGAACAAAATATGGCATTTTATGGATTTCATCCATAACAATTTTCCTAAAATATGCTACATTTGGAATATAAATTGTGTTTTTATAACTAAGAATACCATCCTCTTCCAAATGATAACCATCATACCTCTTTTCCAAAATCTACTGCTGCAATTTTTCTTTTTTTTACACATACAATTCACCTTTAGCAAGATAATTTAAAATCTGTTGTCTTAAATTTGATTGACAAGTGGTGATGGATTCCACATACGTTTCATGAATCTTTCTACTGATTGCATCAACCACTTTATTCTATTTTCCTTTATGTGTTTGATTTCAAAACAAACTCACATAAAAATTCTTTCCTTCTAGCTTGCCTAGTATTTGATTTTAGCTACTCAAACAAATATTTTAGACCACAATGGTCTGTTCTTAAATCAAAATTTTCCCCATTGAATAGTTGCTCCACATTTTTAAAGCATACACTATGGCTACAAGTTCCATATCATGGGTAGCATAATTCTTTTTATGCTCCAATTTTCTAGACTCATAAAATACCACATAATTGTCTTGCATGAGAACTCCTCCAAGTCTATGTTTACATGCATCTGTACACACCACAAATTCTTTTCCCAGGTCTACAATTTTCAGAATTGGAGCACTTGTGAGAAGTTTCTTCAATAGTTGGAATCTTTATTCACATTTTGGTGTCCACTCAAATTTTATCCCCTTCTTTTGCAAAGAAGTGATCAGGTGAGAAACCTTGGAGAATCCTTTTAATGAACCTCCTATAATAACCATTAAGACCCATAAAATATATCACATTTGTCACACTCCTTGGAGTTGACCAATTCATGATGGCTTCAATATTTTTCTTGATCCATTGATACTCCTTTCTTTGAAATAATGTGACCCAAATAATGAATTTTAGTTTTGTAAAAGTCACATTTCCTTAGATTTGCATACAACTTATGCCCCCTTAGCAATTTTAAATCCATTTTCAAGTGTTCTTCATGCTCCTCTTCACTCGTAGGGTAAATAAGAATGCCATATAGAAAAACAAGAATAAACTTGTCCAAATATTTGTTGAAAACACTATTCATGATACATATGAAGGTAGTTGGTGCATTACTGAGGCCAAATAGCACAAGTACAAATTCATATTTTTCATACCTTGTTTTAAAGGCTATTTTGTAAATCTATTATTCCTTAATTCTTACATGATGGTAACCAGACCTCAAGTCTATCTTTGAAAACACTTTTTCCTCTCTCATTTGATTAAAAAAATCATCAATTCGAGGCAATGAGTACTTTTTATTCATTGTCATTTTATTAATCTGCATTTAATCAATAAATAACCTGAGCGTTCAATCTTCCTTCTTCACAAATAGTATCGGTGATCCCTATGGTGACATGCTTGGACTTATGTACTTCTTTTCCAACAATTCTTGCAATTGCATTTTCATCTCTAGTAATTCTGGTGTACTCATCATGTAAGGTGTCTTAGACACTAGTGTAACTCCTAGCAAAATATCAATGGTCAAATCAATGGCCCTCTTTGGAGGAAGTCCTAACACTTCGTCAAGGAACACATCCTTGAATTCTTGTTGCACATGATGGTCCTCCAACTTGGGAATTTCATTTTATGTTTTATCCAATATATGGGTTGCATACAATGACAACCTTTCCTATAGAACTTCTTTAGTTGCATAGCTGGAATATGTCTAACATAAACTTCCTTTGGAAATCCTTTTACAACCCTTGGGTGTCCTTCATCATTAATGCATTCAAAATGCTTGCTATAGCAGTCAAACTTAACTCTATGTGCTTCCAACCAATCCATTCTAATGAGAATATCATAGGAACCAAGTGACAAAATATTCAAATTTTCATAAGTGAACAGCCCACCCATTTCTAATGGACATTTATCTACCATCTCACTAACTTTTCTTTTGGTTCTCGTGGCTAGTTGGTCCAACCATGATTTACTATGCTTGGTTTTCTTAAAAGAAAAAATATCAACAATTTTAGGGCTAATATAACTGAGTAGATCCAGGGTCAATTAAAATAGAAATAGATTGCTTAGTAATGTTACCTTCAACTTCAACCACAATTGATTCATGATCTGCTTGGTGGTCCTCTAGTGCAGCATAAATTCTAGGGACTATCCTTGCCACTTGACCCACAGTTTCAGGTTCTTGAATGCTATGAACTTGATTTGCACTCCATTACAATGTGGAAAATTTATATGCAAATGGTCGTTTCCACATACCTAACATTGAAGTGACTCTCTTGGTTCTCTTGTCTCTCTTGGCTTATCTCCCATCATTCTAGTTGGCATTGTCACACCTTGTGGTGGCTATGTTAGTTGATTTATGAAATTAGGATTTTTGAACCCCTTCTTTCTTTGGTCAAATTTCTCATTTTCTTTTCCTTCCATGCCTTATGGAAATTTGGCTTGTTTTTGGCTTAATCATAACAATACTTACCCTTCATTATGGTCTCATCTAGAGTTTGAGGTTTGTCAAACTCAATTCTATCTTTGTAGGATTGAGGCAACCCACATAGAAAACATTGAATGCTTACTTTATAATCTCATATATATTTGACATATCTCAACATATCCAATAATTTATTTGAATATTCTTTCATAGTCATTTGTCCCAATTTCAGCTCATGAAATTCATTAATTATTCCATCATAGTACCTATCTTCCTTTCATTGATATTCTTCACTTTCCTAAGGTGATCCCACCATATAGATGCCCTTCCATTTAAATTGAATATAGCCACCCTTGCTTTCATATTTCTCGAGTAGTATTGAACTTGGAAATACTTCCTCATCCCAAGAATCCAAGCCTCAAATTCTTGACCATATTTTACCTCACCATCAAATGTAGGAGGTTTGGCCCTCCTAAATTATCCTTGGAAGACACGCTCCTCTTCTTTTTATGAAATGAAGAGCTTGATCCCTCAGTGGAATCTGTAGAATCAGATGACTCACTAGAAGAGATCTATAGAGTATATGACCTGCTTCTAGAATTCCTTCTTGAACTATGAAATCTCTTATGAGAGTGCCTCCTTGCGCTACTCCCTCTCTTTTCCTGATTTTGTGAGTGATTCATAGAGTTAATTTTTCTTTGGAAGTCTGTCAGACTTTGAAGCATGGGTTCATTGAGCTAATTTTGATTTCTTGAGCTCTAAGCAGCCTCTCATTGTATTCTCTACAACTCTACAACTCCACCCTTAGATTCATCATGGTTTCAACAACGTCTAGGGGAGTCGCTTGGTATCTCCTACCATTAAATTTGGTCTTTGCATTCTCAACATATATGTTCTCTCGCATTGCATCTGTCTTACCTTCATCAGGATCATGTGCATAATCCATGGTGATGATATTCTTGGCCTAACCAAGACCAATATCTCCAAACTGCACTATACACACTGATAACCCTTAGCATTCACAGATATGATTTTGAAATATTAAAAAGTGTTAATGAAAACATGTTTGTTATATTTTTTACATGCTTAGAAAATAACAAATCGATTTTCATATATTTTGGAACATATCCATATTGAAATTTTTTGTCAAATTATGGCTATCAACACTTTTCTAATAATATTATATAAAGATCTAAATCACCACTTCAAAATTTGAATCTATACAATTTTTCTACTGTGGATAAGCTTCCCAGTGAATATAAGCATTTTCAATGTTGAATTCTAAGTACAAAGTTATAGTCCTTCAAAATTGTCAAATTGGGCCAGTTTTTGCACTTTTCCTAGAAGTGGATTTAAGTCTAGAGGCCAACTTCATACACCTATGGATGATAATTTATGGAGGACCAAAACAACTTATTGATTGTCCTAGATAATACATATCACCATGATTACTCAACAATTTCCAGTTTCCTCATTGGATGCTCCATTTTCTCTTTGTAAACTTATGGAATTAACTACATATGTATTTTTCCATTTTCTTCATATTTAGTAATTTTGCAGTTTTGTAACATCCCTTAAAATACACAAGTTTCCCCAATTTTTACACTGCTTCCACAACTGTGATTCAACTCTAAAACCAATTTTGTTGATTTAAAAAAAAACAATAGGGTTCAAGGGGGCTTTCCCCCTTACAACCTTTGCTGCAGTAGGGTGAGTCAAGGGAAACACCCTCATTTTTTTGTAAATAATTCAATTTCGTGCAATCTGGCACATTAAAAAATGCGATTTTATGTTGACTTGTAAAGGTTCCGACTTGGCCTGAAACATGCCTACTAAGGTGTTAGAAATATCTGTTATATCACCTCATGGTGCAACCATTGCACCCTCCATCGACTGGTAAGGCATAATACTGCTTGCCCCCAAGTGTTGGAGGTTTTACTCTGTTGCTGCTAGTCCTTTCAGTATTTTTGCATACTTACTTATTAAGGGTTTAACTTGGCTACCTATGGAGATAAGTCGGTTCCTGTTTTACTTTTGTTAACAACAAATCCTAATTTGGTTTACTCCTACTCCTTACATTTTCTACTTGGAAAATGTAAACCTGAATGGTCGAACATGTCCTTGTTTTTAACATTATAATTGTTATTTCTGCAACTATGCATGGTAGATTTATTTGGTATTTACTCTAGCTAATCTTGTGTTGTGTATTTGATCGGGTATTTGTTTACAGAAGTTAAATATCATTACTCAAACGTGATTTTGTAATTTTCTTGAATAATGGGATCAGTTGATAGTTTTGGTTTTCTTAATATTCTCTACTATGTTACTAATTGGAAATCTTAACATCAGTTATTTATCAACTCTTTAGGGTTTGAACAGAATAATACAAGACTAGGTTTTTCAGTTATACTAAGCTTCTTCCCCTAAATACTTATGCTCGTCCTTTGAATAATAATCCTAGATTATTTATCTACTAATATGAATTTAACCTTTAGCATAAATTTATTCTGAATGACAACAATATATAAATTGAAATATTTCCTTACTTATTTTATAATAAGAAGAGGCATTCATAGCAATGTAAAACAATAATATTATTACTACTACAATAATGAAAATAAGATGTATTCATGTTGGGCCATCGTTTTTTCATTTATTTTCATAAACCCTTATGCACATAATAAAAACAATATCAAGTACAAAAATAAACATAAATCAAGCTTTATCAATATAGTATGATTCATGTAATTGAGGTAACTTATATGTATGCTTCCTGGAACTAAAAGTTAGAAAACCACGCTCCACCCGACCTTATGAACCTCAAAACCTTTTCATTCTACAAGGAATCCCACCCCCTTTCCCAAAACCAAAGCTTATTTTTCACTTACTTGGCATTCAAGTTACCACCAGTCAATTGGTCAGAGTTAATCACTACAGAATTTAGCATCTACTCTCGATGCTACTGTTGGTTCTTCTTCAGAGCCTAGAACCTTTTAATGCTCTCTGACAACTCTGTGCTATTTTCCCAAACAACTTATTTAGAGCCTACACTCTCCCTTGGTGTTCTTTGGTATCTCTCTGATATTTCCTGTTTGTTTCTCTTCTCTCATTTTTTATCAAATTAACATGCTCTCTTAAATATTTTTCCTAAGTCTTGATAGTTGGTAACTAACTCTTTCCAAGATTGACCACTTGTCTTCATGAAGATGGCTGAGAATTTAGTTACTACTATAAACATAGATTCTGTGAATTGACTACATGGTTGCCTAACTTCCATATCCAAACATTCATGTTTTTATTAATGAAATAATATTTCTACAACATCTATTCTTTTTTATCACATAAGTAAAAATTAAACAAAATTACTTACAATGTTGCAAGGGTTATTACAAAATGCATGTGCATATATGTAATAAAACACACAGTGGAAACCCAATTTATCCCCACACACATAGCATCCAATTCCATGCATAATTATCACAAGCATGTAAATAAAATCATTACACAACATATACAAAAGAATACTTATCTTTAACAATGAATATCCAAGCAACTGATTATGTAAGAGTGATTTTCCACTCAACCGTAGGCACTCTGTCCATCATATACTCTTTTTGCTGAGAGGCCACCCCCAAGTTGAGAAATGAGGCCGCTAGGGTGATGGAAACACCTACATGGTTCTCTCTCTCTACCCACAACCCATTCTCCTCACCATGCTTAGAAAACGCTCATCGAGAGATCTACATCGAACTCATTAAGCCAATCATAGCCATGGAACTCCTTCCAACTTCCCCACACAACACAAGGAATTCATCTCCCTGTATTGATCCACAATCCCCTCAGGAAATCCAACCCTTATTGTGCTTACTAGTGTGTGCAGTAAGAATCCAACATGTTGTATGATATTGGAGAACCTCTTGCAACTAATTCATGGCTTCTCAAGCACCCACAGTTACCAAAACTCAATGGTTAAGGGTCCTATCTTTCTCAACATCTCTGCTCACTTACAACCATATATTTTTCCTTCACAAAATTGAACTCTGTCTCTAAATTTGAATTTATAAGTTCAAGACAGTCTAGTAAAAAAAATGGACATGAACAACAATAGGAAAACTATACATAGTGTAGAAACATGGATGAGAGAGAGATCAAAAGAGTGTTGACTCCAGGGGATATGAGATGATGGTGAAAAGACAACCGACATAACTTTTGACCATAGAATAAAAGGACTACTGACAACTGACAGAATTGTCACAAACCCTATGCTTCAATATATTCCCGAATTAACTTTTCCCTCCAACCTCACATATGCATTAAAAATGATTGGTTTTAATAGTCAAGAGAAGGTAACTGGCTCACAACCCTAATCTTAACCCAATTAGATTACAACCCTAATCTTAACCCAAATTGGACCACAACCCTAGAATCCATTAACTAGGATTAGATTGCAATAGACCAAATAATCCTTGATAGAAAAAACACAAAAAATAAACAAAACCCAAACCCAAGAATATAACACATCTCCAACGATTGGGACAAAGGCATTTAAGTTGCACAAATTTATATGCATTAGTAGCATAAAGCATTGATGTCTTTTAAAATTGTATTCAAATACATTGCAAGTGGACAATATAAAAACATACTACGAAACAAGAGAAATCCATGATGGATTAGTTTCCATATATGATCCATAGTTATGGAAAAGTAACATGGAAGAAGTATATAGATTTGAAAGTCATAATATTTCAATTTGACAAAGCATTCAAAAATCAGGGATAATTTTAGGGGCGAATTTTAGCCCAGTGGGCTATTTTTCCAGGTTTTTCTCCCAAAAAATATTCGCCATTTTTGCATTTTTTGAAGCCCTGTTTCGCCCAAATTTGATGGGGTAAAAATTTGTCACCCTAAAAATCGCCACAATATAAAATTCTTGGAAATTAAAATATTTCTTGAAAAATACCGCCAATCATTTTATAGTTGGTGTTTTAAGAATTGGTAATATTCGCCAACATTTATACACTTTTAAATAAGTATGGTTCCTTAAAATCATCCCTGTCAAAAATGTGCATACTAAAACTCACCTTATGGCTAATAACTAAAACTCACAATATGACATATGTATTTGAATGTGTCTTGCTCCATTTTCTTTTCAATGAATAAGTATATAAAAACATGCTTTTATATTTACTTAAAAAACATTTACAACATAAGAATGCAAATTTAAAAAACAACATAATTCATAAAAACATGTTTTATTTTGACTTAAAAAAACATTATAACAAAGAATTCAAATTTATAAACAACATAATTCAAGAATTGCAAGTTTTTTCATTGAATATTATGACAACCTTATGTATCCCATTATCTTTATCAAAGAGTGCATTATTTTCTATGAATGAGAAGTCTATGCTCTCATCATGCCCTTTGGCTTTTGCATTAGTTTCTATGAATGAGAAGTCTATGCTCTCCAACGTTGGAGTAAAATGGAGAGGGTATCATTTCATTTCAATTCAATTCAAGTGTTCCAATACCTTCATGGCCATCAAATTATTTCCATTGAATCATTCAAAGCATCTCGTGAGCAAATCTGAATGTCGTTAAATGGTCACTTGTTGGTATGAAATAATTTGAGATGCCAATCCAAGACACTTAGCATTCACTTTCTCCTAAACCGAGACTTAAGTTGCATTCATTCACAACTTGTAGAAATGACATCGTGGTTTGATTTATATTATTTTTGTAGAAATGAGATCGTGCTTGAAGCATTGAAAGCTCTTGGTTTGATTTATATTATTTTTAAAATACATTTACAATTTAGATCAATATTTAAAATATATTTTACAATATTTATGAATTTTTAAAATAATTTTTAAGTTTATTTTCTAATACTTATTAACTTAATGACTGTAGTCTTTCTCTCATTTTATTGATATATAATAATTTGATACAGTACTTTTTAAAAGTAAATATATTTTAATTTTGAAATAAATCAATTATTTATACTATTTTTAAAATAGATTTACAATTTAGGTGAATCTTTAAAATATACTTAAGGTTTATGTGATTTTATTTTAATAGACTCTTTTTATTATATTATTTAAAAATACATTTAAAATTCAAATGAGTTTATTTTAATTTATTTATATAGGAATTTTATGAATCTATTTATCTCAAAAACTTTTAAAGTATATTTTTATTCAAAAGGTAATTTCTTTTAGTTTACTTAGAAATCTCAACATCTTCTTTTTTTAAGATTATAGATTTTAAGTTACATCAGTATATGAGAAAACGTTTGTCTCTTATCATATATATTAAATTAGAGAAATATAGATCCAAACACATGAGCTTAAAGATAGACATATTGTCATCTATTTAGGAAGAAGTATTCTCTTTAGAAATTACAATTTAAGGGGACCAGATCCATATTATTGCAATTTAGGAGAAATGATAAGCTAATAATTGCATTGCATGTTTCTATGGATAAGTGTGCATTGAGAGATTTGCTTATGTTAATATTTTTTTATTTTCTTAGATCTCAACGACTAATAATTGCATTGCATGTTTCTATGGATAAGTGTGCATTGAGAGATTTGCTTATGCTAATAATTTTTTATTTTCTTATATCTCAAAGACATTTAAATTATGTTTTAAATGGATGTGATTAAGTAGTTTTTCATAAAATTGTAGATTTTATATTTTTATTAAAAAGTGAAGGAGAAAAACATTGAAAAGTAGAAAAAAAAACACATAAATTTACCATATCTTAGTGAGTAGTCTCTGTGGTTTTGTTTTCATAAAGCTATACCTTGTTGTTTTTGGCCAAGTGACACTAAATATGATAGTATATTGAAAAATATCACTATTGTCATGTAAAAGTGTATTAATGTCCATGTTTAATGTAATGAGTTATCCTTTTATTTCTTTAATAATGGAATAATATTGATAACACTTAAATTCTAGATTCAACTAAAGTTAGATTTTATACTCTAATTATTGATCATTATTTTATGTAAAAATGATATTATCTATGTGTGATTATATTTTGAAAATTAATCAAGTTTTATACTATGCAATTTCATACATGATTTCATTGGGTCTAATTCAACAATTTATTTAAGTGGACTTCATGTGTATGTAGTGTATTTGTAGGTTTTTCTTGGATTAAGAATTTTCTAACCAATATTGTTAGTAACCAAGAACATGTTTTAATATTGGCATTCATCACATATAATATATGCTAGGCAATGCAAGGATTTTATGACTATAAGAGTATCTTTGAAAATTAAAACCTTTGGATATGTAAATATTGTATATTCAGAACAAGCCTTTCAACTATTCCTATAGTCATCACACTCCTACTTGATAAGATCACTCTATCTATGATAGCCTTTTCAAACCTCATTGATGCAAATTAATATTTAACACTTCCATGAAAAGTAAATTGAAACATAATACATTCATTGGTTATACGAGACAATCTCCATCATTGTTATGTTGGTTATTACTTGAATGCCAACCCATGCTATGCTGACGAGAGGGGTTTGGATTTGGGGACATGGTTGTGTTTCCCTTTAATCCCATAAACCCTCTATCCATTTCCCCAAAACTAAGGGTGAGTGCAAGTTAATATGGGTCATTTTTGGCGCATTTGATACAATAGAAAATTGAACAATCAGGCATCCCTTAACTTACTTGGATTTTTTTAGATACTTACACAAAATATATTGCTTTTAGTAAAAAACATGAAATGTAGGAAATTGAATCATGTTTCCGAATATATAAGTTTTATATATTGAAAATTTTCGTAATTATGTAAGTTTCATTTTTTCTAGCAGTCACTTTTTTTAGGAAAATGATAAGGTATATGGTTTTGTGCATGCATTCTTTGAGGGCCTAAATGATGGTTTCGAGCTACAAAAATAGGCATGCATGTAGAGAACATATAGAACTAGTGTAGCACTATTTTTGAAAATAAAATTAGTAATTTTTTATTTATTTATAATTATCTAAGTGATCATTCCTCAAAAATAGTTCATCTTATGTGGGTGCAACCTTTCAAGCTCTTAATGCAATAATCATGAAATGGGTTTTTTATAGAACGCAGAGGTCAATGTCTTCTAGTGCACCATACAATTTTTTTTAAATGATGAAGAATTGAGAAAGTTATGGAAAAAACACTAACTGTGTGTTTTTTGTGTTAAGGAGTTAGGATACAATAGAAATTGAAAGAAAAAAGGAAAACGTAATATTTTTTAAATAAAAATTACATATTTAGAATTTACAGAAATAAAATCCTATATATGTTTAATATTTCGTCAAAACTCATTGTGTGTAGCATACTGAAACTAGTGGGTAAACACAAGCTTCTTCAAAAACTAGAAGAGATGCCCAATTAGTTATGGTTTATCATTTACCATAGCATGGGTTTGGTATTACCGAAACACAGTCCAAACTATACAAATGGGACAATTGGTGACATGTGAGAAAGTGAATTGGCATGGTTTAGGTGCTACAAAACGAGAGTATGTTATGTTTAAATTCAAATTACATCTCCCACCCTTGTAGAATTGAAAAACGCATGCACATTATATAACTGAAAAATGTGTGCGCGTTATATAACTGCATAATGTGTGTGCGTTATATAACTGCAAAATGAGTGTGTGTTATGTAGTTCTTATATAATGCTTGTGCATTAATCAAGATATCAAATGTATGGTTAATAGTTAAGGGGGTGTGGAAGGGTTAAGGGCCTATGGGATGTTGAAAATTCAAGAGGGGATGGTTAATAGTTGATAGGTGGTGGGGATGGGTCAAGGGCCTAAGATGATGTTGGAAGTTCAAGTGGGGATGGTTAATCGTTAAGAGGGGGCAGGGAATGGTCAAGGGCCTAAGAGGATGTTGTAATTTCAAGTACGGATGGTTAATAGTTGAAAGGAGGTGAGGAAGGGTTAAGGGAATAGGAGGGTACAATTTCAAGTGGGTATGGTTAATAGTTGAGAGGGGGTGGGGAAGGGTCAAGGGCCTAGGAGGATGTTGTAAGTTCAAGTGGGGAGAGACAAACAGAATGGGAACACGATGGGTTACAAGGGTGAAGGGGAGTGGGGATTGAGAACAATATTAGAAGGATAAGAGGTGTTGAAGACATATAGGGTTAGAATCCGTACGTGAGACTTAAGAGACAAAAGGGGATAATGTGGAGGGCAGGGAGTGGATGATGGTTTAATGAGAGAGAGGATTGGTGAATGGAAATGTGTATATGGAGGATTAGAGGAGGAATAAAGTGTGTTATAGGAGAGAAGTGAGAGGAAGGGGGAATTTAAGAGAGGGGAATAAGAGGGGGTGAAAGAGAGAATAACGGTCATAGTGACATAGGGGGGTTAAGGAGAAGGGGTAAATTGAAAACATAGAGGAAGGGAGTATGAGAGAGAGAGAGACAGAGAGAGAGAGAAGGAGAATGATGTATAGAGAGTGTGAGCAAGAATAATATAGATATGGATGGGGTAAGCAAGGATGAGAGGTATGAGTGGGAAGAGACATAAATGGAGGTAGGGAGAGGAACCAATCTAGATAGAGATGTGTGGAGAAAGTGAGAGAGCGAGGGGGATATTGTGGGAGAAAGCATGAGAGATAAATGGATGGAGGTAAGGGGGATGTTTGTGTGTGTTTGAGAGAGAGAGAGAGAGAGAAAATGGAGGTAAGGAGATAAGAGAGAGAGAGAGAGAGAATGGAGGTAAGTGAATTCGAGAGAGACATGCAGAGAGAGGATGGAGGTAAGGGGATGAGAGAGACATATAGAGGGAGAGGATGGAGGTAAGGGGATGAGAGAGAGATAGAGGGAGGGGGGAAGGTACATAGATTGAGGGAAGTAGATAAGAATGGGGAGGGACTTGGAAGGGAAGGGACATAAATTAAGGGAGGGGGGGAAGGGACATCGAGTGAGGGAGGGAGACAAGAATTGGGGAGGGACTTGGAAGGGAAGGGGCATAGAGTAAGGGAGGGGGGGAAGGGACATCGAGTGAGGGAGGGAGACAAGAATTGGGGAGGGACTTGGAAGGGAAGGGGCATAGAGTAAGGGAGGGGGGGAAGGGACATAGAGTGAGGGAGGGACACATAAAATGGGGAGGTACTTGGATATGGGAGTGAGATATAGATAGGTATAGAAAAGAGAAAGGGGTAGGAAGAGAGGGAAACAAGGTGTGGGCGGGAGATATGTAGGGAGTAGCAGTGATGGATAGAGAGAGAGAGAGAGAATACCATGGGGGTGGGGACATAAAGAGAGGGAGTGAGAGAGAGTGATGGAGAAATGATGATAGGTTCAAGGAAATATAACATGATAGAGAGAGAGAGAGACTAGGAGGAGGGGTGAGTGATAGAGAAAGTGGTAAGTTGTGTGTGTATGAGAGAGAGAGATAGATACAGTGAGAGAGGGAGAGGGAGGAAATTTGGGATCAGTGGGGTGGGAGGGATGAAGAGGATGTGAAGGAGATAAAATTAGTTAAATAGAAGGGTAAGGAGGAAGGGAGAAATTCATGGAGGGATAAGGAATAAAGGAAAGGGGGCAGAGAGTGGTGGAGGGAAGGATAATGAGGGATG
>LPNX010712623.1:389130-454853 GCA_001517045.1 Pseudotsuga menziesii | reverse complement strand
GGGGGGGGGGGGGGGGGGGGGGGGTTGATGGAGGGATGGATATATAGTGAATGAAAGAGATAGTGAGGGAGGGATAGAAGGTGTATGTGTGTATGTTATGGGGGGAATAGACATAAGGAAAAAGAGAGAGAGAGAGAGAGAGATATGGTGTTAAGGACAAAGGGTGTAGGTGTGAGTCATGGAGAGAGAGGTAAGTTGTGAGAGAGAGAAGCATGGAGATGGAGGGTGAGAGATAGAGAAAGATGACATGGGAGAGGGAGGGAGGTAGACAGGTTGAGGGAGATATTGGGACAGATTAAGGAAAATATATAGGGAGGAAGGGATACAAGTTGATAGAGAGAGAGAGGGGGTAGGGGAGAGGGATAGAGAAGGTGGAGAGAGGTTATGAGAGAGTGGTGTTATCAACCCAAATGGCACTTCTTCGTCCGAGTGTCGACATTCCTTATGTTGGTACACAAAATGACATATTAGGATTGAAGTTTGCCAAAACACTATAGATGGGCATGACTTGGGATGCATTTACCTTTAAACCAACTTGCTACATATTTTTTTCAAAGTGTTGAGTTGCATATGCAATTATCTCCATTGCAACTCACGTACTGTACACAACTATTTGCATTGCAACCCACGTACATCAGCGTACACAGGTTTTCTTTGAGCAACTCGCATGTCATACGTGGGTTGCCTATATTAATAGTCACGTACACCTCAGTTCTACCTTAAAAAATATAAAACATGATTAATGAAGATTAGTTGGGCCCTAATCATTAACTATCCCAATTGTTTCAACCACCCCAACCTTTAAAATCACTCTATTTCCCAAAGTATAAATAGAGGCCTTGGGGAGGCCATTAATCAATCAAGATTGGAGAGCAAAGTTAGGCTGGTGGTATATATTCAGAAGTCTTGGAGCAGCATAACTCAGAGTCCTTTGGTTGCAGAGAAGTCCTTGTCTCAAAAGCTGGGTTGTATTCTTATCTCATTCACTGATTGTTAATAAAGAGAATTCTTCTTACAACATTGTGTTGAGTCTCTTTCATGTATCGTGGTTAATGAATATATTTGATTATGTACTTGAAATATTGTTTATCTAACCTATTATATATACATGCATGAGATAGTACTTGGAGAATTTTCTCTTTACAGGTGAAAGAGGTGCATCCCTGGAAGCTTTGGAGAGAATAGGAGTGGGAGAAGACCAAGCTTGGATCAATTGTCGATAATCGAGTAAGTCAAGACTTTCTTCCTATTCCCTTTCTATTCTCTGGTAAAGCTAATTGTCTGCAAGGTTAGTAGTAAGTTGGTAATCACAGAACCTAGGTTACAAGGGTGCTTAATCTTGAACAATAGAACTAGCGACTCCACTGGGGAGTCCAGCCTGCTGTGGGTTAGTCCTATAGATACTTGCCCAGTCTTTGCTCTGATTCAGTGTATGGTTTTATATCTTGGTTTTGATTTGTAGTAGTGTTTTAGAGACCTTCATTATTTTTTTCTTTTTTGAAAAAATTATGTCATGTACGCGGGTTGTTGTGCTACACTGTCGCGTACAACAACTTGTATACGTGGGTTGCTATACTGAACAGTTGCTTATAGTATGCAGGTTGTTTTGTTAGACATTCACGTACATATCTTAGCAACATATTTTTAGGTAGGGTTGCTTGTCCCTGTCTTATTTGGATTTTTTTCTACTTTGGGGTCTTCTAGTGCTGGCATTTTACTGTAGGTCTGAAAGCCCTGTGCACCATCCTTTGTGCTTTTCAGTAAGCCCTTGAGTTTTTTGTTGTTTGAGTCTTCTTTCTTTTAGCAATTTGAGGTGGATTATCTTGTTTGGGGGATAGGTTCAGTGCCGTGTATCTGAATCAGTGATCATGATTTTAGATACCTTGTACCTTGTACTATTTCTAAGTAGTTTCAGTTTGTCACTTGCCTTTTAATGATTTTAATGGATTTCATTCGTTGTTTCTTCCCAAGCTAGGTGTTTTCCAAGTCTCTTCCTTAGGTGGTTGACTTTGGTTCTTATAGATCTGCTATACTTCATTTTGCTTGCTTTATGGTCTGATTATTCAAGCATACTCAAGAATTTTTGCATTTAGGTGCATAGTAATTTTTGAAGAGTTTGAAAAGTGAAAAAAAAGCATTGGAAACATTTGCATTTGAATTGCATACTGTAGTTTAATTTTCAGTTTTTGAATAAAATCTCAAAAATTACAAAAAATAAGTCTTAGCTTTCTCTTACTTAGTTGTAATTTCATTAGTTCATATCTACAAAAAGAAAAAGAAGCTTGTTTTAAGTAGTTATAATTTGCTTTGGAATTCATTTTATACACCTTTTTACTTTTCTTATCGAGTCTATAATACCATAGTCATTCACGCCACTTACCCTCTGAGTAAGAATAGCCCTTAAAATGAACGCTATAATTTAAAATTTATTAGTAAGTATTGTTTTATAGGGTCATACACCTACTAGCTTAGGCTAGAATTGTGGGATAGGAAGTGTAAAATCCCCAAAAGTACTTAAATTCAGATGTAGTTGGCCAATCGATAGGTAAATCCTTCTCTGTTTTGATAGTATCTGGGAAGCTCCTCTCAAACGGGAGTTAAGCACTAGGCCACATGGAGGATTGGACTGAGGAGATAACCCTCTGATTCCTTGTCAAAATGTAGACCAAGGTTTTTACGCATCTGGGGATTCTGTCCTAGACAAAGTTTCGGGCTTTGCAACCCTACCCATGCATACGATTCAGGCTTGTGACTATCCCCCCAGACTATTGATATAGTTAAGGTAGCCTCTAGTCTCTTGGACATCTAGGGTTTATACATAGGTAAACCGAAAGGATATTTCTGGTTCACCTAGGGCGGGCTTGGAAGGTAACCCTTGTTGAAAGTGTAGGAGAGCGGTGGGTGATTCCTCCACTTGTGCCTAAGAACGTCTTCAAGGACGCCAAGAAACTGTCTCTCAGCTTTCTTCAGGAAAGCATATCTTATACCCCTTGTGATTGTTGAGTCTTTAGGAAATTTTATAGTGATTTCTCTGTGGTTTGTCTGTTTTTTTAGCTGACCTTAGGGTGTGAAGATTCAAATTTACAATCATGGAGGACTAATCTGTCAAAAGATCACAAAGGTTGCAAAACCTTCCTCTGCTTATCACATTGGAACCTCCACCTCCCCCTCAAAGGCAGAGATTGGACACGGACGGTTATTTCGAACCAATAGGAGTTAGTGAAGTTCCAGGTGAACTAGAACTTAGGGAAAACCATTTTAATTTAAACACAATTGAGATAGAATACTTGCAGGTTGACGAGTTTGCAAGGAACTTTAATTCACCTCTAACTGACTTAAATGATCATCTGATCGTTCAGGTTCATCCTTTCAATCCACCCGTGATTGGTGTCCCTTTGGGGAGACTAATGTCTACTGTAGGAGAAATTTCTTCTACTTCCACCTCAATTACTCCAGCTGAAGAGGTGCCACCTCCCCCGGTAGGTGCCCTTAGAACAAGTATACCTACTACATCGTTAACTCTAGTTAGCTGGGTGCTTCAACCACCAACTCCCACAAGTTTAGCAGGTACTTCTAGTGGTATGGTCACTGGGATTCCTAGTGTACCTTCAGTTCCTACTTCCTTTGCACACACTACTTAGAGTGGTCCTATAGGATCCTTGGATTTTGTATAGGGTTTTCCTTGGAATGGGGGGGGGAATTCCCCCATCCACTCCATACGTAGGCCCAACACCCGTATATGTAGGGGTGCAGTTTGGAAACCCTAATCCTTATGGTCAAGGTTTTCAAACTCTGGTTTTAGCTCCTTTCACAAGCTCTCCTTTTTCACTTTTCAATATATGGATACCTGCTCCTGTGTTTCAAACCCCAGCTTCGACTGGGGCAACTAGAACCTCATACACTGCACCGCACATAAACAATCGACTGGCTTATGGATGGAATCTTTTCCAAAGGAGCCCAACCACTTCGCAACCGGCAATAGGTGGTAACCAAATCTTCACATATGGGAATATGGGAGCAAGTCCCTCTAATTCCCAAGTTGGTACTTTTAGTGCTCTGGTTAGACCCAAGCTCTCTTTCCTGGCAACATTAAATTTGTCAAATTTGTTGAAACTAATGAATGACCCGGTGAGACATAACTCCTCCTGGCCACCCATTCCTACCAAGCTGCCTTCGGATATCCCAAAATTCGAAGGCAAAGTCACCACTTTCCATTTATGGTGATCTTCCAACTCACTGGATGAATATTCAGTTCAGTTGATGCTGTTCCAAATAATTCTAACCAGTACTGCAGTGAAATGGTATATTGAACTACCTTCTGCTGTGTTTAATAGTTTTTGGGACTTGTCTAATGTATTTCTTAGTCACTTCCAACTTCCTGTCCGATATGATTTCAGGATAGACTTGTTGTCTACCTTTCGGCAGGACAAGGCCACTCATATTTCGGATCACATGCAAGAGTGGAGAAGACGGAAGAGCCTTATCAAAGCCACTATTCTTCCTAAGTTATTATTAGAGTGGTTCCTTAAATCCCTATTTCCATATATATCTAAGGATGTATCTACTTCGAGAGTGACCAATGAAGAAGAGGCTATCCTCAAGGCCCGACAACTAGATTTGATATATTCTCGGTTTGGGATTTCATATGAAATTATCCCTGAAGCACCGAGGCCAATGCACAATGTAGAGAAACCTAAGACTGGACCCCATGTCGATGTTGTGGTTGGTTCTGTGAAATCTCCCACTGTAGAGTCTTTGGCTAAATAGCTCCATGAGCTATTTGTCAAACATTCTACGGTGGAGGCAGCAAAGGATGCCCCCTCACCCCAAAGTGAAAATGGTTTTGCACAATCCTCTCAGAAGGGAAATCAGCAGCCCAGTGGGAAAAAGAAGAAAGGAAAAAAGGGTGAGGGAAACCAAAACAAGCAAAATCCCAAAAACAATGCTGATGGGGGGAAAAAAGAAAAGAAGAAGGTGAAATTCCCATGTAAGTTGTGCCATGAAGATCACATGAACCATCTATGTCCCCTTATGGAACAAGCTCAAAAGTTGTTAAAAGGACAACAATCGCTATCCTGAAGGATCCTTTTCCCCAAGGACAAAATTCAGCTTCAGCTTCAAATGTAGCAGGGGGCACCCCAAATGCTCCTGATCCCAATTATATAAACATGGTTCAATCCTAGACTTTACTCCAGACTAGGAACAATAAATATGAAACAGAGGCCTCAGAGAAGGGTAGGTCAATAGGTGAAACTTCCAACCCTCTCACGACTGAGAAGCATGCCGAACCTATGCCCAAGATACCGAAAGGTGTCTTCAAGAAAACCTTGCACAATCCTAATGCTAGGGCTTCAGCAAACTACTCTGTAGTTGAAGATTTATCCTAGACTCCTTGTGCGATGTCTACTTTAGAGGTGTTACAGAGTTGTCCCATGCAGCGAGATGCACTCTTAGCAGCCTTAGGTACTATGGACTCATTGAGCCTCTTGGCAAAGTTTAATTTGTCTGATGTCAAAATTTGCATACCATATCATGTAGCCTTATCGATAGATGTCATCCATGGCGGAAAAACCATTGGAAGGGTAGTTGTTGATGAGGGTGCTTCTACATGTGTCATGTCCCTGTCTTGTTGGAAATCTCTTGGATCTCCAGAGCTGGTTCCATCGAACACCCTAGTCATTGCTTTTGACAGAAGGTCATTTCGTCCACATGGTGTCCTACCAACTTTCGAAATTAAGTTGGTAGGGAAAGCTATGTCTGTTGAGGTATAGATGATTGATGCACCTTTGTATTATAACTTGCTCTTGGGGAGAAGTTGGACTTACGCCATGTCAGCTATTGCATCGGCCATTTTTCAGGTAGTAGTGTTTCCACACGAAGGGAAGTTGGTTACTATAGACCAACTCAATTTTACTCGAAAAGGCCACATGGAAACTAACGAGTCCACCGTACCATTGCTTGATCAGGTTAAACCTACTTTAGAGAGCTTAGGGGTTGGAATGTACGCATCATTGATGGGCACATTTGATATTCCAGCTCCGATTAATTATCTAGGTTCTACTAGTGTAGGGAAGTCTATAGCAACAATTGTTGATAGAACGGATCCTTGGGTTCTTCCTTCCCACCATGAACCTAAAGTGCCCTTATCGGTAGTAGAAGTAGCTTATCAAGCTATTGTTCATACCACTGTTGATCCCATTCCGGTCCCTCTCACAGTCTCAGAGGAGCCGGAAGAAGCCTATCTTCCTGCCTGGGAAGAGAACTCTTTGCATTCTAGAGATTGCTTAGATATGGTTTTACCTTCGGATGAAGCCATTCTGGAAGCCATGAGTGGATGAGATAATATCTGCGAAGATCTTCACCATCGATCCTATTTTCTTCCAAATTTAAGTAGGATCGAGAACCAGGAGTTCCATATGAGACTAGCAGGTGATGTTGATACACCTATTAATCCCTTACCAAGGGAAGGGATATTTGTTGAGGGGAATATGGAAAACATTTCCACTACGATTCCTATCAACATCTCTGTGAAACCAAATGTTGTGGAAAATGTACACATTGGCGCGAACTACTCTCTGGAGGATATTGTGATCTATACAGCCTTGTTTAAGGAATTTTGTGACGTATTTGCCTGTTCATATGAGGAGATGCCAGGCATAGATCCATCAATAGTCGAGCATGAAATCCGAACTTACCCTGATGCTAGACCCGTTCAACAAAAGTTGAGACCTGTCAACCCGCGTAAAGTGGCAATGGTTAAGGCTGAAGTTGAGAAACTGTTGAAAGTCGGTTTCATTTACCCCATAGCTTTGACAGAATGGGTATCCAACCATGTTCCCGTTGACAAAAATCAAGGGACTATACGTGTTTGTACTGACTTTCTAGATCTAAACAAAGCCTGTCCCAAGGACAACTACCCCACGCTATTTATAGATCAAATTATTGATGCCTATGTGGGAAGTGAAGTCTTTTCGTTTATGGATGGTTTCTTCGGGTATAATCAAATCCAAATTAAACATGAAAGACCAACATAAAACAATTTTTATTTGTTCTTGGGGTACCTTCGTGTACAAGAAAATTCCCTTTGGATTGAAAAATGCAGGGGCAACCTTTAAGCGGGCAATGAATTTTACCTTTCACGACATTAAAGCCATTGTCGAACCTTACCTTGATGATCTGCCAACACATTCTCGTAAGAGGATCGATCACCCAGATCACTTGCATTTGATTTTTGAACGATGCAGATACTACAAAATTCGCTTGAATCCCCACAAGTGCATTTTCTGTGTCGAGTCAGGGAGACTGCTCCGATTCATTGTTTCATCAGAGGAAATTTGGGGTCTAAAATGGGCCTTATAAGAAAACACACCAACAATAAATTTTGTGAGTTGGAATTTAGGAACCAATAGAGTTTCAATAAAATGAGTCAACCATAATGGTTGAATTGACATATTTGTCATAAAAGAAAACTACTTTTTTTGTTCGTTTTTTTGACATATCTCCCTATGTTTTTACTCAAATTACGAATGGAAGAGCTTGTTGGATGCAGAATTTAATTTTGCATCCAATGAGTACCCACACTGCATACTTTTGATATACCCCGCTACCCAAAAAATAAGAAATACCTAAAAAAATGTGATGATGATGTCATCATCACATTTTTCAGGTATTTCTTATTTTTTTGGTAGCGAGGTCTGTTAAAAGTATGCAGTGTGGGTACTCGTTGGATGCGGAATTAAATTCCGCATCCAACGAGCTCTCCCGCTTGGAATTTGAGTAAAACCACAGGGAGATATGTCGAAAATAAGAACAAAAAAAAGAAGTTTTTTTCATTCTTCCTCCAAAATTAATAACTATTATTTTATTATTTTAACAATTATTTTATTATTTTCCTTAGGAGGCCCATTTTAAACCTCAAATTTCCTCTAATTCCAACAAAGGCATTCAGGTGGATCCTCTGAAAGTTGAGGCCATCGTAAATCTACCTCCCCCTCGTTATATTAGGAAGCTTCAAATCCTGTAGGGGAAGTCAAACTTCCTTCGAAGTTTTATTGTAAATTATTCCAAGATTACTAACTTTGTTTCATGCACCTTTTGAAACAGGACACCCCATTTGTATGGATGAAATCGCACAACTTGCATTCGAGGCATTAAAGAAATCTTTGTTGTCAGCGCCGTTATTGCGCTCACCAAATTACTCTCAAGATTTTATATTGTATCTGGCCGCATCTGAGACGACCATAGGGGTAGTACTAGTCCAGGAGGATGATAAGCTCCAAGAGCATGTCATCTACTATCTCAGTCGTGCTTTAGCCGGCCCTAAACTTAGGTATTCCCACATCGAGAAGTTGGCCTTGGAAGCTGTATATGTTGTTCAAAGGTTGCATCACTACATCTTACTGAGGACCACGACGGTAATGGTGGATGTGAATATTTTCCAATATGTTTTGTCCCAACGGATAGTTGGAGGCAAATTCAATAAATGGATAGTCATTCTTGAAGAGTTTGACTTAGATTTCCAATCCGTCAAATCCAAGAAATCCTTATTTTTTGCTGAGCTCATTGCAAAATTTCGGGTAGAGGAATATGTAGCCATTGAAGAAGACTCATTCCCAAATGAGCATATTTTTTTGATTTCCACCTCTAATCCCAGGTACGGAGATATACTTGTCTATCTCCATACTTTGAAGTACCCTTCAGCCTTCTCGCAGGAAGAATGATGTAAACTACGTGTACATGCCAAGAACTACCTCATTATTGGGGATACTTTATATCGTAGGGGGGTAGATTCCATTTTACGTCGATGTCTTACCCACGAAGAAGCAGAGACTATCCTAAATTATGCCCATATTCGAGCATGTGGGGGTCATTTATCTGGGTTAGCACCGGCCCAGAATATCTTAAGTGCCGGTTATTTCTGGCCCATGATCTTTAAAGACTGTGTGAAAGCCATGAAGCGCTGTCATCCTTGTCAGCTTTACACCAGAAAGATGCGGTCGCATCATGCTCCATTATTTCCTGTCATCTCAGTGGGCCCCTTCACTAAGTGGGGGGTAGATTACGTGACGTGCAACCCAGTCTTGGTTGGGGGGCACAAGCATATCATTTTCGTTGTAGATTATTTCACAAAGTGGGCAGAGGAAATGCCCACCTTTAAAGCTGATGGAGAAAATGTAGAGATTTTCGTTTTCAACCAAATTATCACACGATTCAGTATCCCTAAAGAGATTATCACTAACCATGGCAGTCATTTCCAAAATAGTATGATGACTGAATTGACCACTATGCTAGGGTTTAGACAAGAACATTCATCTTCTTTCTATCCTCAAGCAAACGATCAAGTCGAGGCTGTAAATAAAACTATGAAGACTATTCTCAAACGTACTATTAATGCACCCTGTTCCAATTGGCACATCATGATGTATTCTACACTTTGGGCATATCGGACCAATGTGAAAACTGCTACAGGGTTTTCTCCTTTCCAACTCGTTCACAGAGTGGAAGTAGTCACCCCGGTTGAATGCAAAATCCCATCCTTAAATATTGCTATTCATGTGTTACTTGATACGACTGAGCTAGAAGAACGTTTATTACATTTAGAACATTTAGATGAGCAGTGTAGAGATGCATTGACAGCAAACGGTGCACATAAAAATAGGGTAAAAAACCAACACAATAAATCGGTCAAGCCTCGGATTTTTTTTGAAGGGGAGCTTGTCTTGCTCTGGGATCAGGACAAAGAACCCCTAGAGGCAGGAAAATTCAGGTCTATGTGGTTAGGCCTTATGTCGTGTCAAAGGTGTTAAAGAAAGGTGCATATGAATTGACAGATTTCGAAGGGAATAAGCTGCCTAAGCCTAGAAATGGGCTCTACTTGAAAAAGTACTATGCTTAGGATTAGCGCTTTTCCTATATTTTTATTGTATGTATTTTATGTACAATAGTTCATCGGTTTGTGTTTTTATACCATCTGTTGGTTGTTACAAATGTCTTCCGAGTGGTTCATAGGTTTCGCAAATGGTTCCAGTCGCCACACTTGTAACCTGGCTTCAACTGCATGGGTCATTTACTCGCCCTCAGGACAGCTAGTTTCCTCTGGAGGTGCTTGCCTAGGTCCTGCTACCAATAATGTGGCCAAATACATGGCTGTCATTGAGCTTTTATGGGATGCTTTGTCACATGGTATCACTCAGCTGGAAGTCCGACTTGACTCTCAACTGGTGGTTTCCCAGCTCAATCGAGCTTATCAAGTGTAGAACCCTATTTTACTACGTCAGTTTATGCAAGTTAGGTTATTGGAAATAAATATTGATTTTATTACATTCAATCATATTCCAAGAAATCAAAATTCATTAACTGATGCATATGCTAATTATATCTTGGACTGGCACTTGACACATTTTTCATAAAAATATACAACATATACATTACAAAACACATGTAAATAAAACTGACAATATATATATATATCTGTGTGTGTGTGTGTGTGTGTGTGTGTGTGAATATCTGTCCATATAGATAGGTTGAGTTTTTGATCCTCATATCCAGTCATAATTGTATAATATACAAAAAATATACAAAAAATGGATCAAAGTCCATAAAATGCTCCTAGGTCTAAGCTTAACCACCCTGGTCCCCCTGATCATCCTAATCACCCTACTCTTGGGATTCTTTAGCCTCCTCGGCTGCAGCAGCCTCAACGACATCAATATATGCAAGTATTGCTCTAGCTACCCGCCTCATAAGGCGTAACCAGACAGGTGGTATACCAACCACTAGCTCCTGCATAGCGGCAGGGATATGCTCAATGCATAATGTAGGTACTCTTTGGGTAAGCTTGGACAACTTTCCCTCAAGAACCCTAATCAAACCCTGGTCTTCTCCCACCACAGGATGCACATACATGTGTGGATTCCCAGCAGGGCAGACTGGTCCAATATCTGCATTTTAACATTTCAAAGGATTAAAAACTCTTATACATATGTATATATCTTTATGATTAAAAATTCATAAAAAATTAAAAACTTACAAACAAAAATACCTGACTCTCCCCATGCTCCTCCAGGAGGGAGGACAAGGTCGGTGTCACCTCGGAAATCTAGTCCAACATATGGAAACTGCTCTAGTGCTGGTACCTATCGATCCCACCAAAAGTAGAATTCATTGTCATTTATGCTCTGAACCGATCCACCGCCTCCTTAGCGGAGGAAGATTTCTCCCCACCTACTCAGTCTAGGCTGACAAGGAGAACGAACTGATAGTGGTACTACAGGACTCAAACTGGGCACCCTCTCAAAGAAAAAGGCCACCAATATGCTAGTATAACCAAAAAATTTCCGCCGGCCTCTTTTAGAAATAGAGAGCTGCTTCCTCATTATTGGGATTACTCCTGAACACCAGTCATATAGAGTTCCCTGTAGACAGTCCACTACAAGTCTCATTTGGTTTCGAGTTACAAGGTGAAGTGATGATGACCCTGCAACCCTCACTATAGTACTCCCCAACACATGTAATGGCAAGCTACGAATATTAACAATAGGGATGCAGCTACCCCTCTTTTTGAGTACTCGGCTCATAATATATATCTATGTAGTTCGGTGCACTTAGAAGGTCACTGCCTCTGCCGGTACCTTCCAAGTTAACTGGAGCTCCCCGTCGTGATAAACCAGAGATAAAGTAGACATCTTCTGAAGTAACCTCTAGAAACTCACCTTGTAGGTCAAACATACCAAGATCATAATCCCAATAGTTTATCAAAAACTCTAGTAGGCAGACATTTAATCGCATAGGTGAGGTACAGAAGAATTTTAATAACCCACTTTGCTACAAAGCATTTACTGTGGGGGCATCTTGTAGAGATTCTTGGCCCATGTCTTCATGTTCCCTCTCCCTCCAATCAAGCACCATATTTCAATCTGATAACAAGCCATTTATCAACCATTAAATTCATATAAATTTTTTTATTTTTTGGCCCTACATAGCTTTTTCCTACCTCGCGCAGTGTACGTGACTGTCCTTTGGACAAGTTGCATATTATACACGACTTGCCTTTGGGCAACCCGCGTATAGAACACGTGTACGTGACTGTTGATATACCATACCCGCATACACAACATTGCTGCTTTGAGGACGTTGGAAAACATGAAAATTTAGCCAAAAATTGAAATTTGCTTGGATCAAATGAAAGAGCATGGAGTGTAGTTTTACTTGGCACTTGCGGTTTCGAGAATTGTCCACCGAGTTTTCCACAATGAGCAATCAAAAGTAGAGGTAAAATTTGTCTATTTTGGGTAAAAACTCAAATGGTGAGTTTTGATTTCTATTTTGAACTATTTATAGAAATACTATTTTAAAAGTGGGTCTTTTCCTATAGTTCATATTTTTTATATAAAAATCAAACTAATACCATATCTTTTTCTTTAATATGACAGGTCTAAGGTCATTTAAAGTTGTTTTTTCTCTCATATAGGATGGGTTTTGGTCATTCACATGCATTTTGCGTTCATACCTAATCCATCTTAATCCTAGAATTACCACTTTGACCAGGGACTATGGTATTTTAACCATTAGTACCTCGTTTATGTCATTGTTCTTCCGTGGATAGGACTTTCCTCACATGAGTATCCTTGTTTAGAAACCACTTATTGTCTTTCAATACTCATGCTACAGTTGTCATAGGTTCAGGTGAGTCTTCTTAGCTATTTTTCACGCAAAATTGAGCCTCATTTTGGTCTCTTTTTACAAGATATCCTTTTATAAGACTGCCCACCTTTATGGAGTTTCTTTAGGCCCAAGTCTAACTCCTCAAAATAGACTTGACTGTCGAGTAAACTTGTCCATTCAAGCTCGTTAAGAATATGTGAATGGGCATCCACATTGGTGGTAGGTTATCTCTTTCTCGGACCATGTGGAATAATACGAGAAAGGATCACTCTATTTTCTGTGGAATTGAGAAGAGTATTCTCAGGTATAGGGTTATCACTTTTCCAGACCTAAGGGACTAAATTTACGGAAAAGGAACACCCGGTATGAGCTCAGTTTTCTCTGTTTCATGCTCTGAACCTAAACATGAAAAAGATTTTGAGTGTACTTTATGTCTTTGTCATGCTTGTTAAACACCAAGAACAAAACATCGAGTTTATTGTTGTAAGCCCCATTTCTCGGACTCAAATGGATATTTCTGAGTGATCTTGATTTCCTTCACACTCGTAAAACTCAAGCTATATGTTGCTCTCGAAGGAGCATTGGGTAGGTGGTAATTTAACCTTTTTCGGACCTCCCTGATTAAGTACACCTTTTCTTCGACAGAATTTAAGAGAGTTCTTTTGTGGTATGTTTTATACTTTTTCGGCCTCAGGAGACTAAATTGGATGAAAAAGGACCCCCCCTGGAGTCTTCTTTGGAGTTTTCAAACTCTCTAAACATGAAAATTACAAGTGAGCATATACTAGTTTGGGCTCATATAATCCACGAATCAGTGACACTATCAAGCATTATTCCCTCTTCTCTTCAAGCTTGTCAAAAAATGAAGAGAGACTTGAGTTGACTTTCCTGGACTCATTAAAATTTAACATGAAAGATAAGGAAGAAGTTTTCTTTTGGTTCTCATTCAATGGCAGCATGTCTTCCTTGAACATAGCACTCTCTGTTTTTTTTGATACTCATGTCTTAGTGTTCACTTTCAGTTCAGCTATTACTTCGAGTTTCTTACTCCTCCTCTTGTCAGTTATACCTAGGGAATCTGATCATGTCTCCTACATGACATATAAGTCTAGTTGTACTATCTACAAAGTTAAAAGTTGCCTTGGGTCATCTCTGTGTCGTGCTCATTGTTCAAGGATTTAGCCTTGCATCTGATCTGTATCTTGATTCCATCATTGTCCTATCTGTTATTAATTGTGTATCTCTTCCTTTACCCAGTTCCTAGTCACTCTTGTGATCCATTGGAGGATCTATTTCCATCCTCATCACAGTATGGTTTCTCATTAGCACTTCCTGATGACGAAGACCTAGAGTTTTTGACGATCGTACCTTAGGATTTATTTTCATTATTTGTGAATTCCTTTGCTTCAGCTATCGATTATCACCTATTGGTTGACAATCTGTTGAATCCTATCCATGCTTGACTTCAATAACATCTATTCACATGGCCTGGATTGTACTAGTTCTTTTGGTTTTTGACGAAGACCTTAGGTTCATATCTATGGCCTAAGTTGCGCAAGACTATGTTGTGATCACTTACACAGCTTCCATATCTTTGAGGACTCATCATTATTGTATATTGTGGCTTTGATCCACCTTTTTAATATACATGGTCTTGAACCCGTATCATATGATGTACTCAAATATTGTAAAGGAGCTAGTGTTCCAGTATATTGAACATGGCATCCTCAGATTTGACTTTGTATATGACATTACTATGTATTTGTTTCAGGTACTTCCTCTGCTCCATTGTACTTATGAGTTCTCCAAGATAATGATTATAATATATTTTGGCCAGTGTTTCCCTCTGACCTCACACATTAGGGGGTATCTGTTATCAACCCAAATGGAACTTCTCCATCCAAGTGACGAAATTCCTTATGTTGGTACACAAAAGGACATATTAGGATTGAAGTTTGCCAAAACACTATAGATGGGCATGACTGGGGATGCATTTACCTTTAAACTAGCTTACTACATAATTTTTTCCAAGTGTTGACTTGCGGACACGACTATCTCCATTGCAACTTGCATACTATATGTGACTATCTACATTGCAACCCGCGTACATCAGTATACGCGAGTTTCCTTTGAGAAACTTGCATGTCATACGCGGGTTGCCTATATTAATAGTCGCGTACACCTCAGTTCAACCTTAAAAAATATAAAATGCAATTAATGAAGATTAGTTGGGCCCTAATCATTAACTATCCCAACTGTTTCAACCACCCCAACCTTCGAAATCACTTTATTTCCCAAAGTATAAATAGAGGAGTTGGGGAGGACATTAATCAATCAAGATTAAAGAGCAAAGTTATGCTGGTGGTATATCTTCAGAAGTCTTGGAGCAGCAGAACTCAAAGTCCTTTGGTTGCAGAGGAGTCCTTGTCTCAAAAGCTGGGTTGTATGCTTATCTCATTCACTGATTGTTAATAAAGAGAATTCTTCTTACAACATTGTGTTGAGTCTCTTTCATGTATCGTGGTTAATGAATATATTTGATTATGTACTTGACATATTGTTTATCTAACCTCTTATATATACATGCATGAGATAGTACTTGGAGAATTTGCTCTTTACATGTGAAAGAGGTGCATCCCTGGAAGCTTTGGAGAGAAGAGGAGGGGGAGAAGATCAATCTTGGATCAACTGTCGATAATTGGGTAAGTCAAGAATTTCTTCCTATTCCCTTTCTATTCTCTGGTAAAGATGATTGTCTGCAAGGTTAGTAGTAAGTTGGTAACCCCAGACCCTAGGTTACAAGGGCGCTTAACCCTAAACAACAAGTGGGAGTGAGGGAGGGACATACACACATAAATATATAGAGAGAGAGGGATTTTATGAGAGAGGGAGGGGGACACACACACACACACATAGATTGTGTGGAAGAGAGAAGGGGGTTGAGTGATCTACAAAGAGAGAGGGGGGAAGGGTGAGAGATAGAGAGAGTGATGGGAGAGATAACGAGGGAGGTATAAAGAAGGTGGAGAGAGGTTATGGGAGGGGGGGTGACGGAGGGACACACACATATAAAGATAGAGACATAGAGGGAGGTTGTGTGTGAGAGAGAGGGGGGAGGAACACACACACATGGAGATAGAGAGATATGGAAATACAAAGGCAGGGAGGGATAGTGAGTAAGGGACATGCCTACCCCTAGATGTAAAAAATATTCCTTTAGGGGTAGATTCTTGGATTTCCTCCCTTGACCATGTTGAGGCCTTAATACCCATATATAATTCTTAAAACCTCTTAAAGGAATGTACATGTTTTCTTGGAGACCAAGAATACCTTGAGTAGGTTAAGTGTTGTTCTTCAAGAAATTGTTCATTAACATGGGTGCCTCAAATATTCCTTTATGTACTAAGGAATGATCATATCCCTTCAATCACATGATGGAGATCCCATACCCACTACTAAAAATACCTAATTCCATTAACATCCATATTCATAGTCCAAATATACCTATGATATGCCATGTGTGATTTTTAAGGCATCCTTCCTAGCCTTAGATGCCTATAATATTTTTTAGGGCCTAAGGCCCTAGTTTCCTACCCTAACCATATCCATGGCCTTGAGACGCATATCCAGTGATCAAAAAATGATGATTGCATCCATATCCCCATTAATATTCAAAGCATTCTAGTTCAACATCATGTGTGGTGGTTGCAGGAATCGATTTTGGCCCTAAATGGTTAACGTCCTCCTTTAAGGCCTAAGGACCAAGTGTTTTCCCCCACCCAGCTCAAGGGGCCTAATACCTGTATTTAGTGCTAAAAAATTTCTAATGGAACTAGCATCCTCATTCCAAGGTAAATGATACCGTGGAAGGTTCTCTTGAGGTTGTTCAACACATCATTCTTGGCTCTAGATTCCTAGAAGCATCTTCTAGGGGATAATTCCTGATTGGAGCCATAAAAATTCAATATTTAACTTTCATTTAGTTGTAATTAAGGAGCACCAAAGACAAATTTTCTCATTCATCAATGTTGTGATGGTAAATATACATAATTGATGAGGAAAATTGAAGCGCTCTTGAAGATTCTATAATTTAAAAGCACCAAAGAATATATTCATCATTTGTTCAAGCTTGTAATTGAGGAGCACCAAAGAAAGTATATATTGAGTTGGTCTTTGTGGTGATGGTTAATATACGTAATCGAGGAAGAAAACCAATAAGGAAGAAGAAACCTCAAGAAATCATTGAAGAAGAAAGAGAAAAGAAAAGAATTGACATGATGAATCAAAGGATTTCTTTGGAAATTGATCCAATTCCAATTATAGAGGATACCATGATTAATCCTATTAATCCATGAAAAGAAAAAAGCAAGGATTCACTAGAGGGGACCTCAATTTCTACAATAGTTGATGAACATGCACTCGATGGAACTAATCAAGAAGTAAAGTGTAGGTGCTCAGTAGGGGATGTTTCAATTCCCACATCAAGTCAAGGTAATAAGTCACCATCTCAAGATGACTCTCATGAAGAAGCACAAAATGTTATGATCTCTTATGGTTATATAAGTGATGAAATTAGAGAGGCATTGCATGTAGAGCCTATTGTTGAAGATGCAAATGTTATCAAGAACATCGATCAGGATGTTCGAGTACCACCATCCAGCTAACAAGAAGAGAATGAAGGACAACAAGATACTACTAAAACACCCGAGCATCTTGGTGATGTGCCACACGGTACAATTCCAACCCCCTTACCTCCATTAGCACATACACGTCGAAGAACTTTGAAGTGTATACAGCTTGATGAAAGTCTCTTCAATTCCCTTGACGGTATGTTATCTAAACGTGGTATTTCTTATTAAACTCAATAGATACTTAATAAATATTTTGATTCTAAATGTGATGGAGATAAATGTAGACTATTTCTATCATTTTTAAAATCTAAGGGTATGAATATTGTTAGGAAAAGGTTAGGGATAAAGATGATAAAGAAATATAAACCAATATCTCATAAGTTAAAATATTAGTAGACGCCTTTAGTAAAATTGGTAAGAACACACATTCAATAGACTGCAATACGGCTCATCATGTGTTGTCACATGCAATCGTAAATAAGAGCACTAGGGCCCTTCATTTTCTCAAGCTTACATACAAACTTGTTAATTTGAATGTAAAAATCATCCACAAGTATTCTTATAGAAGAAAAAATATTGACACAACTGACCAAACAGATTGTTGGGACTTTATTAGTAGGTTTCCACGGTGCGACATGAAGCTAATTGATGTAGTAAAGTGACTAGTGCATAGTTTTTGGCATGATAACATAAGTCCTTATTCAAACCGGAAGGATGTACTAAAAAATAGAAATGGTTCAAAGTATCGTGAGCCACATATTAAACATATTCTTGATATAACACAAACGGAACTATACGATAAATTTAAGAATGAACATAGAGAATTGAACTTGGGGTAAAAAAATTTTGAGAAATGTAAACCCTAGTATGTTAAAATAAATACTCTTCATAACACTTGTTGTTGTAGAAACGATGCGAAATATGAATATTACTATGAAACATTTTTGTACATCCGTTGTGTGTTGCATACTAACCATGTGTGGGATTGCTCCATGATAATACCGCTGACTTTATCAAGAGAATTCATACAAAGCATCGTCTGTAATAGGATTGGAGGGAAAATATACTATGCAAAATATTGTATGGATGGAACATGATCAAACTATGGTGGAATGGAATTTTTGAGCCAATGTATTCATGAGAGTGGTGATAGTGAATTTGGGAATATGGTTGTAGACACCAAAATTTTCAAATACATCAACTATGAAATATGCCCTGGGAAAGAAAGAAAAAAAATACAATTAATAAAATGTCAAGTTAGTATTTATGTTTTAGTTATCTTTCAATCCATACTTACAATCAAAACTTATGTCGAGACCATTTTGTGAAACCAGGTAAAAGTCAGTGACTTCATCAAGGAATTTATTGAAAAGACACAACAATATGTTTGTCGTGTTCACGTGGAACGATGGTAGGATGAGCAGTTTAGAATTTGTAGAGATACATTTCCCCATGGTACCATACTTTCAGTGGTTGATTTAGCTGAGAATTACACTCTACAACACTAAAATGAGATTCAAAGTCAATCTTATCATTCTGAGCAGGTTTCCTTAATGCTCCAAATGACATATAGGAATGGCCCAAGTATTAGTGAAAAGCATCGAGAAATACTAAAGGAATATAACTTCTACATAATTGACAATAGGTGTCATGAATTCCACTATGTACATCATTGCTTCATCATGTTCTATGATCACTTGAAGGGAAGGAACATACAGATTGATCAACACTAGATTTGGTTTGATGGATGTGTTGGTCAGTTAAAAAATGCTCGCATATTTCAATGGATGTGTTCATTGCACAAAAATTACAGGGTGCCACATACGTGGAAATATTTTGAGACAGAGCATGGTAAAGGAGAGCATGATGGAGCTGGAGCATGTGTCAAAACATCCCTACATAGGGAGGAATTGAAATTATCTACATAATTGACTATTCAAAATGCTTAATCTATAGTCAAGTGGTGCACGCCAGTAACGGTAGAGGAATAACATATACGAGTATAATCCATAGGAGAAAGACACATGGAGATATTTTTTGGGAGGAGGTCGATGTAGATCATTCACATGCATGGGAATGCAAGACTTTGCCTAGAACCCGTGGCTTTCATTCAGTTTGAAGCTTCGACAATTCAGTATTTGAAATCTAGACTAGAAAAAATGCTTACTTTTGCTCATCTTGTTGTAATGTTGATTGGGATGGGTGTCATTGGATTGGGTTGATGGATGGGATCGCATATTACTTTCACTTGATCAATGTGCAATGATTGAGTTGACTCCATTAGAGGATGACCAATCATCTATTTCTATATATTTTGATCATGTATCAGATATTGTACAACTTGGTATGATGCATTTCATTTACTTTCTATACTCTTTTACGTAGTCTTTAGATGGACAGTAATGGCCTTGTCTCATAAGAAAAATGGTTTGATCATACACCTATTATCATATTCTGCAGGGAACGTATAGGAAGTGGTTTCCCCGAGAGATAGTGAATGGGGTGAAGATTATTGGTTGGCATGTTTTATAGAGGGAAACAAACCCCTCAATAAGTCCATGAATGACGACAAAAAAAAACACTTCCCAATCGGGTCAATGTTTGTTAAAGGCAAATACTTAACACATGACAACATAAATGCAAGAAAGAAGGGTGGATATGTTTATAGGGACTAAAAACTAATACAAGTGTGTATCACTTTACCCACCTAATCATTGGTATGAACCTCCAGGTACGAACTATGCCTAGTTGAAATTCATCAAAGGTACGATACTTCTTAACAGATGGAGGGCACAAGAGACTAATGGAGACCATCAGTATCAGATATGATTTGGAGGGCTTGGTTATATGATAATATCTATTATCTAACCAAATGAGTTATGTTTTACTATTAATACTGTACTTTTGATATTATTTGTATGATGGTTATCAAAATGCCAAATTTCTCTTGTATGTTGTTTATCAATATGTCAAATTTCTCAAGTGATTTGACAAACTTTTCTTATATTTCCATTCTCTTGATTTTTCTAAACTGATAAAATTTAATCACTCTTCTTAGAATGTGGAATACAAATTCCCCACGCTACAAAACCTATTCTACTTAAACTCTCAAACATAGCCTTAAACACCTAGTCCTTGGACACCTAGGCTCCTAAGCCTAGCCTCATATTTGGAGACTCCTTAAACAAAACTAGCATCTAGAGCCATCAACACATGACCTCCTACAACTTAATTAGCAGGGAACACCTCACCCTAACTAGGATTTAGGGTTTAGCTTGCATAACCTAGTGATGTTTTAGTTGTTCTAATGAATAGTGGAAGTAAGACCCTTCCTTGCTTCACATGCATCGAAATGCAAGAGTGTGCCTAGGACTCATGGACAAATTTATATTTTTTGTTGTTTATGAATATATTTCATCAAGGATCCATCAATGGAAACCCTAACCTTAACCCTAAACCTAACCCTAACCCTGGTCTAGTGTGTTCCTGAATGACTTTTGGAGGTGACATACTACTCACCATATAAGGGTGAATGAACCTCGGATCGACGAACCATCTTTTCCGTTGGACTTGTGATGTGAGATTCTAGCTAAGGGGCCCTTTTTCCCGTGTGTCCATCACTCATTGATCTCATTCTATGTTGGTTTCAGAAACTAGGGTTTCTTTCAGTAAGGGACTATGCAATTCAGACTAACCAAGGTCCACTTTGGAAAACCATAGACTATGAGTTCATGGGTGTCATTCCCATATCGCTTATTCCCAAATAAAATTGCACGAGCTGATGGAATTTGAAACTGCTGCTAGGTATAATTTTTTGCGCGCCATGAATAAATTCACCAAGTGTCCCCGAATGACTTTCAAAGGTGACTTTCAACTCTCCATAGATGGATGACCTGGCCTCCGATCAACAAATTATCGATTCCATCGATCTCGTGACATGGGATTCTAGCTAGGGGGTCACTTGTCCCGTGTGTGTATTAATTCTTACACATGATCTAGGAACAAATAATCAATCTCATCAAGAAATAATCAACAAATAACTCAGAAATGGTGCTAATCGAAACCAAAATTGGTTTCCTCTATGTATATTTAATAAACAATGAATGGTTACAATAACAATGTCAAGCAATAGCTTGAATCCATGAGGAATTCGAATACATAAGGAGGCAATTCAAAATCAATGAGTGAGTCTAGCTTAACTGACTCTAAACCATAGGTTCACACTCAGTTAACAACTTGACCAAAACCCTAATTGACTCACCAAACCCTAACTGAAGTCGGAGTGCAATAAATGACTAAATCTCAACTGAAGGAGATCAAACACATGTCATAGCAAGCCAACCATCAAGTGCTAGTGCTCCATGACTTCAATGAACCCCGATGAGGTTAACTGAAGCTGAACTGATCATCAAAAGTTGGTGGAGGCGCCCCTGTTGACTCCAGATCATTAAATAATATTAAATAATCATTAAATAATATATTTAATGAGAGGAGGCGCCTTAACTGACTGGTTGAACTGATTGTAACCACCAGTTAGCAATTAGGTGCAATAATATCACTCAGATCACCCTCGAAGTGCTCCAGTTAGCCTCCTTGACTGTAGGTAGGCGTGGGTGTGACTGGATTATGGCAATTAATGCTCCACTGATGTCAATTAATGTCAATTATACTTAGGATAGTGGTTTAGGGTGATCCAGACTATTTTCAGTGTTCAGCTTGAGTGGGGGGGTTTCCCACTGGGTTTTCCCTCTTTTCCTCACTTAGTTTGTTTTTAGCATTGTTTTAGTTTCAGCATTGCATAGGGTGACCTATGGCCTTAGTTGCTGGGGCCCTAGCATTTTTATGCATCTATGTTTTCTAACTCTTTCTGAGTATAGCTTAAGGGGGGTGTTGGAGACATTTGACCAAAAAGAGTGTGTATGATGGTAAATGTCTCCAACACCCCCCCTTAAGCTATACTCAGGAAGAGTTAGAAAACATAGATGCATAAAAATGCTAGGGCCCCAACAACTAAGGCCATAGGTTTCCCTATACAATGCTGAAACTGAAACAATGCTCAAAACAAACTAAGTGAGGAAAAGAGGGAAAACCCAGTGGGAAACCCCCCCCCCCCCCCTCAAGCTGAACACTGAAAATAGTCTGGATCACCTTGATGGACTCACCCCCAATAGTGAACGGAGGTAAGTGAACTTCTTTTCTGAAAATCTCTTGGTGAAGATGTCTGCAATCTGCTCATCAGTCGGGCAGTATTGCAGAATGATGGTCCTATCATGCACTAGCTCCCTGATGTAGTGCATGTGAATCTATACATGCTTGGTCCTCTTCCTGGTAAATGGATTTGTGGATATCTTAATAGCACTCTGGTTGTCACAAAAGAGGACAGTGGAAAAAGTACTACCAAGATCAAACTTTGAAAGAATTCCTTGCAACCAAACTGTTTGGATGCAAGCATTCACTGCTCCTCGATACTCGGCCTTTGCTGAAGATAGTGCTATGGAAGCCTGCTTTTTACTTGACCAGAAAATAGGGCCACCACCAAACATGAATACATATCTGGAATTTGAGTTTCAATCAATAGAATCACCCACCCAATGAGAATCTGTGTATCCAACCAGCTCTAGCTTGGAGTATATAGCATAGTGAATGCCGTAGGTCCTGGTTCCCTGAATATACCGGAGGATCCTCTTGGATTCCTTCCAATGAATATCATGAGGCTACTACATGTATATTGATACAACATTCATGGCATAACAAATATCATTACTAGAATATGTCAAGTACAACAAGCTACCAATCAGCTGTCGATAGATAGTGCAGTCCATGGGAGGTGTGTGTTTTCCTTCTTCAAGGCTGATCCCTGAAAGGAAAGGGAATGGTGCAGGCCTACATTCAGCCATGTTAAACTTGACTAACAGGTGTGAAGTGTATTTTCACTGAGTGACCATAATCCCATCATAATTTTGCTCGATTTTGAGCCCGAAAATTTGTTTTAGAAGCCCCAAATCACTCATTTCAAAGGCATTGTGGAGAGCAGTTTTGATGGCTGAAATGGAGGCAATTGTGCTACCTGTGATCAGTAAGTCATAAAAATATAAAACAATGATAATTATATGACCATCATGTTTCTGTAAATACACATTTGGATCTGATCTATATCTCTGAAAGTTTTGCAAGAGAAGGAAGGCATCCATCTTGGAATACCACTCTCTTGGGCCTGTTTTAACCCGTATAGTGACTTCTTTAGCTTGCAAACCAAAGATGGATCAGTGATGTAGCACTTAGGATGCTTCATGTATATCTCCTCATGAATATCTCCATGCAGAAAGGCTGACTTAACATCCATGTGATGCACCTCCCAGTGCTTGGATGCTGAAATAGCCAAAACAAGGCGGATGGAGTCCATTTTTGCAACCGATGCAAAGGTCTCATGGTAGTCCACTCCTTGGATCTGAGAGAAACCTTTTGCTACCAGAATTTCCTTATATTTGTAGGTGCTTCCATCAGCAGTAAAATTTTTCCAAAACACCCACTTGCATTGAACCAATATCCTTCCCGGAGGAAGAGAAACTAGCTCCCAAGTAGTGTTTTTCTGAAGAGAATTCATCTCTTCATCCATGGCAACTTGCCATCTCGAATAATTACGAGCATGGTAGTAGGATTTTGGATCTGAACTAATCATCAAATAGAAAGTTTTGGACAGCAAATTATCAGAACAAGAGAGAACAATACCTGCTCTTTGGAAATCAGACCGGGTTCTCCTTGTATCATCCGGATTTCCAATGTTGTCTCCTACGGAGGAGAGTGTCTGTTGGGCCCATGTAGGAAGATGATTTTTCACTTCAGGTTCTGAGTCAGCATCTGATGATTGATGCACACTAATATCAAAAATCATAGGATCCAAATCAAGGTCATCACCCCCAATTTCATCATCCAAATATTCAGTAGAATAGGAAGGAAATTCAACAGTTTTCTCCTTCACTAGTTCTATCTCCTGAAGAGGCTCATCGAACTTGACACTTCTCTCGATGATGATCTGTTTGGTATTGATATCTAGTAGATTGAATCCTTTAGATTCATCAGGATACCCAATAAATAGACATTCTATGATTTGCGGTTGCAAAGCCCTTCTTTTATCAAGTGGAATCCGGGCCCATGCAGTGGACCCCAACACCAGTAGGTTCGACACATCCGGCTTATGTCTGAAGTATGCTTCAAAAGGAGTCTTTCCTTTCATGGATGAGTGTGGCACCCCATTTTGAATGTATGCTGCAGCATTCATGGCTTCAGCCCACAAATTTGTAGCAAGCTTCTTTGACTCCAACATACAGCTAGTCATCTCCTTGAGAGACCGGTTCTTCCTTTCTGCTACTCCGTCCTGTTGGGGAGTGTAGAGAATTGAATGCTGGAACTGAATACCACTTTGGGAGCATATGTACAGCAACTCATTACTAACATACTCCCCTCCATTATCAGATCTCAAGATCTTGATCTTAAGCCCAGAGGCATTTTCGATCAAGGCCTTCAATTCAGAAATTTTTTCAGATACTTTCGATTTATTTTTTAGAAAGAAAACCCATGTATACCTTGAAAAATCATGAATAAAAGTAAGGAGTTACCTTGATCTATTCATGGATGTGACAGGCATCGGACAGCTGATATCAAAATGTATCAGCCCCAATATTCTTGTAGCTCGGTTTGCCTTCCCCTAATCGAACTTGTGCTCATGGTTTTTTTCAATCACACAGCCCTTGTAAGGCGGATGCAGTGCTTTGGAATTCAAAGTGATTTCCATGAGGGCATGACCTTTCTCATGCTATGGTTCCCGATCTTGGTGATCTCTCCTTCGAAAGCTCTCTGAAAGATTGATGTGATTCCTCTCAAGGAGAGAGGTTGCTTCATCAATATTTTTCTTCATGCAGGCATGTTCAGGGTGAAAACCATTCCCGCAGTAAGAACACTTGACTTTTTCTTTCCCATTGTGCCCTTTTCCTTCGTTCTTCCTTGAACCGGAAGATTCATCATGCTGCTGGTTTTCAACTCTAGGCTTGGGAGCATCAAATTTAGTTTTCTGATTTTTCTGCTCCTTTCCTTTACGCTTCAGATCTTTGGGCCCCGAGACATGGAGAGCTTGATCATGGGAAGATCGGATGATCCCCATCTGGACAAGCTTGTCATGTTCATTTGTTAGGGACTCAATGAAGGCATTGAGTGTAGGCATCTTCCATCCAGGGGTTGTGAGCTTCCCCGCACAGAATGTAGAAACAAAAACTGAATAATCAGCCCCAAGTTTGGAGATAATGGAAAGGATGAGCTGATCATCCTCCTTCTCCACACTGCATTTCTTCAAGAGTAAAACAGTATGCTTGAACTTTGTAAATAAATCATTTAGAGTCTCGAAATTGGAAGGTTGGAGAGACATGAGTTCATTTTCGAGTTGGTAAACCCTCAAGTCATCATGCTTTCCATATAGAGATTCCAATTTGTCCCATATTTATTTCGGTGTCTTCAAATCCGTAAGATGGAAGAGAAGGTCTCGAAAAATAGAGAGGCACAAGAAACCGAAGGCTTCATCCTTCTTATTCAAGGATCTTTCTTTTTCTACGGCGGATCCAGGCTGAACTTCAATGTCCATGGTGACTCTAAAAAGTCCTTTGGAGTTCAACTAAATCTCCATATAACTTTTCTATGAGTGGAAATTGTATGGAGTCAAGAGATCTGCTGAGGAGGCCATCTGGATGTGCTGTAGCGAATGCTTCACCTGTAGAAACCTGAAAATCAAAACAGAAAGGGAAAAATAAGGTTGGACAGCCTATACATTCTAGGCTTTCATCACACCCAGCATAGTCAATCAAGCAAGATTGATCAACAAGTTCTTTACTTGGGATATTGAGTGGTAAGCCTTGGCTTCTGGTGCAGTGCTAGAATTTTGAGCTATTGCTCACTTTTCATGGAGAAATTTGTCAAAAAGCTTGTTTTTGAGAGATAGATCTTCGTCCCGCCGTATGCTCTGATACCATATTAATTCTTGCACATGATCTAGGAACAAATAATCAATCTCATCAAGAAATAATCAACAAATAACTCAGAAATGGTGTTAATCAGAACCGGAATTGGTTTCCTCTCTGTATATTTAATAAACAATGAATTGTTACAATAACAATGTCAAGCAATAGCTTGAATCCATGAGGAATTTGAATACCTAAGGAGGCAATTTGAAATCAATGAGTGAGTCTAGCTTAACTGACTCTAAACCATAGGTTCACACTTAGTTAACCACTTGACCAAAACCCTAATTGACTCACCAAACCCTAACTAAAGTCGGAGTGCAATAAATGACTGAATCTCAACTGAAGGAGATCAAACACATGTCATAGCAAGCCAACCTTCAAGTGCTAGTGCTCCAGGACTTCAATGAACCCCGATGAGGTTAACTGAAGCTGAACTGATCATCAGAAGTTGGTGGAGGCGCCCCTGTTGACTCCAGATCATTAAATAATATTAAATAATCATTAAATAATATATTTAATGAGAGGAGGCACCTTAACTGACTGGTTGAACTGATTGTAACCACTAGTTAGCAATTAGGTGCATTAATATCACTCAGATCACCCCCGGAGTGCTCCAGTTAGCCTCCTTGACTGTAGGAGAAGGCTAAGTTATCCTCCTTGACTGTAGGTAGGCATGGGTGTGACTGGATGATGGCAATTAATGCTCCACTGATGTCAATTAATGTCAATTATACTTAGGATAGTGGTTTAACTAGCCCAATTTGACCAAAAAGAGTGTGTATGATGGTAAATGTCTCCAACCGTGTGTTGCTGATGACCTCCTTATATGGTGGTTTCAGAAACTAGGTTTTCTCTTAGTAAGAGATTCTACAACTCACACTAACCAGGGTCCAATTTGGAAAAACCTAGACCATGATTTCGTGGGTGGTGTTCCCATATCAACCATGCCCAAATAAACTTGCACGAGCTGATGAAATTTGAAACTTCTACTTGGTATGGTTTTGTGTGCACCGTGAACAAATTCACAAGTGTCCTTGAATGTCTTTTAGAAGTGACTTGCAACTCACCATAGATGGATGACTAGGAATCTGATATATAAATTGTCACTTCCATTGGATTCATGATGTAGGATTCTAGATAGGGGGGCCCTTGTCCTGTGTGTCCATCGACCAATGACCTCCTTCTATGGTGGTTTCAGAAACTAGGGTTTTGCTCAATAATGAACTGTGCAATTTACACTAATGAATGTCCACTTTGGAAAAACCTTGAGCGTGAGGCCATGGGTGGTGTTCCCATATCGACCATGCCCAAAACAACTTACACAAGCTGACAAAATTTGAAACTGTTGCTCAATATGATTTTATGTGCCCTGTGAACAAATTTACCAAGTGTCCTTGAATGACTTTCGAAGGTGAATTGCAACTTGCCATAGAAGGATGACCAAGACTCCAATCGATGAACCATTGATTTTATTGGAATCATGACGTGGGATTCTAGCTAAGGGGGGATTTTCCTGTGTGTCCATCACCCGGTGACCTCCTTCTATGGTGGTTTCAGAAACTAGGGTTTCTCTGAGTAGGGGACTGTGCAATTCACACTAACCAAGGTACACCTTGGAAAAACCTTGATGGTGAGGTTGTGGTTGGCATTTTCATATCGCCCATGCCTAAACAAACTTGCATCAGCTAACATAATTCTAAATTGTTGTTCAATATGGTTTTTTTTTGCTAAATGAACAAATTCACCAAGTGTCCCTGAATGAATTTTCGAAGGTGGCTTACAACTCGCCATAGAAGGATGGTTGGTCCTCCGATTGATGAACTATTGATTTCATTGGAATTGTGATGTGGGATTCTAGCTAGGGGCCCCTTGTCCCATGTGTCCATTGCCCAGTGACCTCCTTTTACGGTGGTTTAAAAAGCTAGAGTTTCTCTCAATAAGAGACTGTGCAATTCACACTAACCAGGGTCCACTTTGGAAAAACATGGACCATGAGTCCATGGGTGGAATTCCTGTATTGGCCATGCCCAAACAAACTTGCATGAGCTGACGAAATTCAAAACTGCTACTTGGTATGGTTTTTTGTGCCCCATAAACAAATTCACCAAGTGTGCCTGAATGACTTTCGGAGGTGGATTGCAAGTCAACACAGATGGATGATTGGACCTCTAATCGATGAACAGTCGATTCTATTGGAATTGTGGCGTGGGACTCTAGATAAGGGGGCCATTTTCCCATGTTTCCATCACTCAATGACCTCCTTCTACGATGGTTTTGAAAACTAGGATTTCCCTTAGTAAGGGACTGTGCAATTCACACTAATCAGTGTCCAATTTGGAAAAAAACTAGACCATGAGGTCGTGAGTGGCGTTCCCATATTGTCCATCCCTAAAACAAACTTGCATGAGCTGATAAAATTCGAAACTATTGCTCGATATGGTTTTTGGTGCCCCATGAAAAAATTCACCAAGTGTCCCTAAATGAATCTTAGAGGCGACTTGCAAATCACCATATACAGATGATTGGGCCACCAATAAATGAATCGTTGATTCTGTTGGTCTCGTGACGTGGGATTCTAGCTAGGGGTCCCATTGTCCTGTGTGTCATGTGTCCATCGCCAAGTGACCTCCTTCTATGGTGGTTTCATAAAATAGGGTTTCACTTAGTAAGGGATTATGAAATTCACACTAACTAGGGTTCAATTTGGAATAACCTGGACTGTGAGGTTATGGGTAGCGTTCTCGTATTGTCCATGCCCACAAAAACTTACACGAGATGACATAATTCAAAAGTGCTGCTCGGTATGGTTTTTTGTGCCCCATGAACAAATTCACCAAGTGTCCCTGAATGACTTTCAAAGGTGACTTGAAACTTGCCATAGAAGGATGAATGTGCCTTATATCGATAAACCGTCGATTCCATTGGACTCGTGACTCGGGATTTTAGATAGGGGTCCCCTTTTCTCATGTCTCTGTCGCTCGGTGACCTCCTTCTATGGTGATTTATGAATCTAGGGTTTCTATCAATAAGGGACTATGCAATTCACACTAACCAGGGTTCACTTTGGAAAAAATGAACCATGGGGACATGGGTGGTGTTCCCATATCATCCATTCCCAAACAAACTTCCACGAGTTGATGGAATTTGAAACAGCTTCTTAGTATGGTATTTTGTGCCCCATGAACAATTCGTTGAGTGTCCCTCAATGACTTTCGGAGGTGACTTGCAACTCACCATAGAAGGATGATTGGGCCTCCAATCGACAAACCATCGATTCCATTGGTCATGTGACATGGGATTCTAGCTAGGGGGGGCCTTGTTTCGTGTGTCTATTGCTCAGTGGCCTCCTTCTACGGTGGTTTCCGAAACTAGGGTTTCACTCAGTAAGGCACTATGCAATTCACACTAACCAGGGTCCACTTTGGAAAAACCTGGACTGTGAGGCCATTGGTTCCATTCCCATATCAACCATGTCCAAAAAATCTTGCGTGAGATGACATAATTTGAAATCGCTGCTTGGTATGGTTTTTTGTACCCCATGAAAAAATTCACCAAGTGTCCTTGAATGACTTTCCGAGGTAACTTGCAACTCACATTATACAGATGTTCGGGCCTCTGATCGACGAATCATTGATTATGTTGGTCTTATGAAGTGGGATTATATCTATGGGTATCTTTTTCCCATGTGTCCATCACTCAGTGACCTCCTTCTATGGTGGTTTCAGAAACTAGGGTTTCTACTACAAACTAGCTTGCATTGAATTATGAGACTTGGTAGTCATCTTGGTGTAATATTACCAACTAGGGTTTAGATTACAAATAAGGGTTTCTAGAATTTGAAACTACAACAACTCCTCTATCGGTGACATGTTCATGGTATGCTAGTGGAAGGATTTGTCCACATTTATGTAAACAAACAAATTATAGACGTAACCTATTTGATCTATAGATGATCATGTATTTATCAACCTACTAAGCAAGTATTAGGCATTAAACTAACATCCTCGCCCCTAAATTCACAATCTCCTTCAATAGATATGTTGGCTTGTTACTTGGCATGTCTTGAACTAATTTACATGGTCTTATTTTGGCACTAAATCAGATGTGATGCTCGATCTAGTTCATTCTGAGTTTGTCAACCCATCATACATTATACTCATTGTATTGTAAATATTTGAGAAGGTTGGTTAATGCATGTCATATAGTTGAGAAGAGATATACATGTTGATAATTATGTGCTTCTTTAGATGTCTTGTTGTACATAAGTCATTCGGTGCATGAGGTTCAATGAATAGTTTCGTTGGTTGTGTGAGGTTCATGTTGAGTGACCGTTTATTGAGCAATATTGAAAGTTGTATTTATTGATTGCATTTTACTTATCGATTCTTTAGGTAATGTTTTTTCCTTCGATAACTGTTGCTTTGAGCATAGGTATATAGTTTCTCATATATAATTACTTATATGTAGCTTGTTGAATCTAACTGTACAACAAAATATTGTGCATTGATGAAATGTGTAGCATGTCTTGTACTTAGTTTTAATCAATTACACTTGAACTTTGAAATGTGTTTCCTGTATTGCACTTATGAAATGTATTTCCCATATTTTTAATATATATCCAATTCATGTGCATGTAATGAGTTCAAAGAAATGTTGAAATAAACTAGTTTGTTCTCTCTAGATAGTGTGTTCATAAGTAAGAGATAATCCACATAAATCAACACAATGGATCGACACAAGAACATGTGGAAACTAAAGAGAAAATATGCAGTAAAATGTATCATTCATTTATACAAAAACATATCACAATGTAGATGGCCCTTAGGTGGCATGTCAAAGTAGATGTCTCCCAATGTACAATGATGTACATGTATCCAAAAGTACATATATCCTATAAGACACATCAAATTTCAATCTTCCTCTTGTTTTTTCCTGAAGTTAATAATTGGCAACTATCTCTAGGATCAATGTACGTCTCTAGATTCTGCAAATCAAATATCAATTGTTTTTATCAGCTAACTACACTAATAGATTAGTAATATAAATTAACCATATATCAATTAATTCAACGACTATCAACATTTGCAAGAAAATTTCATAAAACGCTTGGTCATTGGTCATTAATGGACATCTCACCTCAAAAATAGATTGTGGAAAAGGAGATTGCATTCCTTGTGTAGCACATGGAGCCGTTGGTTAAGCATGAAGCACTGTTGGAACCACGACTAGACTAGAGGGGCTAGGCACTATTGTTTCAAATGGATACAATCACAAAATGTTGAAATAGTTAGACATGCATGAATAAATAGTCTAACAATAATAAACTATGTATTTGGATGTTGAAATAGTTGGACCTATGTGTGACTTGTTTCCATTGCAGTTGTGACATTAACTTCTACATCGATGACCCCTATAAGGTATACAATAGAAGAATCTTGAACATCATGTTGTAAACATGCAAAGTAAACATTAACAATGTAACATGTTCTTCAATGGATTTTAAGTTAAACAACATATATCATCAAAGGATATATATTACTAGGGAATCAGTAAGTCCATGGTCATGGACACCTTCATTCTAGTTGGGAGTAGACTGCCTCACATACACATGACCCTTGTTTACATATGGCATAGGATGAGAGACAAATGTAGGAAATGGTGTATATTTTTCATATAATTCCTATAGTCATCAAGTGTTCACGTAGTTAGACATGCATGAATCAATGAACTAACATGTATTTAAAAACTTATATTTTTAAATGTTTACCTTTGTGTGAGATGTTTCCACAGATGATATGATAGCGGGTGCTGCATCCATAGTGGTATCTGACCACTAGAAAGGGGATGATTGTATGTAATTTCCTGCCCCTATGGATGAACTGCTACTTGCAAGTTTAATAATTGTAAAATTAGACATATAACATTAGTGAACTAACATGTGGATTAACAACCTAACATGTATTTAAAATATGACATTTTTAAATGTTTACCTCTGTGTGAGATGTTGCCACAAATGATATGGAAATGAATCCTACATCCATGTGGGTTGTCAACTGTGTAACATGGATCTTTCCACTGCAAAGGGAATCACTATATCTAATGTCCCGCCCCTGTGGATGATCTGTCATTTATAAGCTTAATAATTGTCAATATTAGACCATCTAGCATTATTGAACTAACACATGGAAATTAAGAAACTAACAAGTATTAAAAAAATGGCATTGATAAATGTTTACCTGAGTGTCAGATGTTTCCATCTAAGAAGATCCAGGAACAAATTCCACATCATAAGTCCCTGTTGCCTGTGGGTCACACCCTCTAACATTAATTAACTACATCCAAATAAATAAACAAATTGACATAATGAAATATTTACCTAGTATCTGCATTGTTGTTGTCATCGAAGGTGTGGAAACACTTTGTGCATTGAATCCCCCAAAAGAGTATGGAACATTAGTGGCTTGACTAACCTGGGCATTGCTACTAGTAAATCCTTGCCCACCCTAAGAGAAAACTAACAACTGCATGAACATTCAAAAAAATTAAATATTATCTCAAACTAGATATGCTTATAGAGAGGATAAATCAATTAAAGAATATTACAGTTAACCATATATAGATACATGCTATAGCCAAAAATGGCACTTCTCCGTCCGTGACGACATCTACATGTTTTGTCGCTTGGCGAAAATTCCATGACGACTCTTCATGAAAACTTTTGTTATTCACTCAAAGGATACTTGTGGTTGGAAGGGACATATTAAACTTTTGTAGCTTTGTTTTACCTCTTTTATGGACATTGGAAAGGTAACATACTAAGGAACAACTTTGTAGAACAAACCAACTCCTGCAAACTCTTGGAAATACCTTAAAAATGCATTTTTAAAAAACAATATGCAGGTTTCCAGTGTAATACCTACGTTTTTCACTTTGCATATGCAGGTTGTCAGTGTTGCACCCGTGTATACCCTCAGAATGGTCAAAAAATATAAAATTATCGAATTTTGGGTGGTTTTGGAACTGCTTCCTCATTTTTATTTCCCTATCCTTGGCCCTAACTCTTTAGATTGATATATAAGAGATGGATAAGGGACCATGAAGGGGATTTATCTTTTGGTATCATTTTGCTAGCATAATTTGGACTCTCATCCCCCTCACCCTATGCCCTAGTTGTCATCGACCCTTGTTGTAGAGCTTGGAGGCTGATATTCTTGGAGGAGAGAAGCAAGAGATCTAGATCGAAGGTTTCATGAGGTTCTTTGCATGATGAGAAGTTATATATTGTACTTATTCCATTGATTAATAATGATTTGATGTTCTCCCATTTCCAAATCATGGTGTAATGGATTTTAAATCTCATTTTCTAATTACATGTTAATTAGGGTTTTATATCGTATTGAATAACATCACCTTACATCTGGTCAAATTGGTTTGAGGAAGGTTTAAAGTTGTTTTACATGTCTCTTGGTTGGAGAGAAAGAGGAGGGCTAAAGAGAAAGATTGGATAAACCTTTAGCGCATAAGGTATGAACCCTCCTAACTGTTGAAATCTTGTTTGAATTCAAACTTGCAGAGCATAATATATTAGTCTATATACCACTAGTATGTTGTTGGCCTCAACCCTAGCCATAGGATAAATTCCCTAACAACAATACATCACTCAAAAAACCACTGAATGTGACATCAGTTGCAATACCATAACATGGGTGTCCACACAATGTGCACTCATGCGGATCGTATCTAGGCTCCAGATGCATTGATATAACCCCACTAGTAGATTGTACTGCACCATGACGGCCTGGTGTATGCACTACACCAGGGATAGATGTCCCTGCCTCATCCAAATGCTCAACAACACTGTTGTGGAAAACAATGGCATATGCCAAACTCAACAACAAACATTTTGTCTCTGGAATCACCTGATGTTCAGGTGGGACATATTCCCTATGCAATGGTGTGTGAGGTGGATGGAATGGGCGATTAAGATCTTGAATCCTCGCATTCAAATTGTTTTGTGGAATCCCACTACCAACACCTTGTAACTCCAACATGTCAAAATAGTTTACATGTTTCCCAACAACAAACTATGCATACATCTTTCTCAGAAAATATAGGGGGATTTCCATGTAGTTATGGAGTGGCACACAAAAAACCATGTACCATATTTCCATCCAATTATCTATAAAGGGTTGATATGTGCACCACTCAATATAAATGTGGGGTTTTATTGTGTTTGGGATTTCACCCATTCAAGGGTCTCTAAATAATGCAAATATGTGCTCCTTTGTTGTTTTTAGCTTCTTAATTGCATTGTAATTGAGCCCATCTACATACTCTTTTCTTTTCCTTTCCTTGTGTGATGCAATGTCATATAGTGCACCATGTGATATTGTTATAGTATCAACAATGGCATTTATAGTGGAAGCAAGTGAGCGAAGAATACAATCCCTACTACTAAAAGTGGCATTGATGCCTCTCAAGTGGGAAAGCTCTATCAATATCTCTGCATTAGTGTCCATCTTTGCAACTGCAATAAAAAATTCAAAAAGCAAATAATTAGTAACATATACATGGTATATAGTGACATCTCTTCAAATTTAAAAATGAAAAACTAAGTTACAATAAGAAATTTAATGGCATTTAAGTATTTAAAAACTAAAAACTAAAAATTGAACAATTACAAGTTAGAGGAGAAACAAGTATTTTTTTCATGTGTTAAATTCATATGTCAAATTCACAACAAGGCCTTAGTGGCACAATAGAAGCAATGTCCCAAACCTCCCAAGAAGCAATGTCCTCACAACAAGAAACTAAAAAATGGTCCTAATCCCACTCAATATTCTCATATTCCTAATGTTAATAAAGAATCTAAGTTAAAAGGAAATAAATTTGACATTCAAGCATTGTATTTTTGGTGGGGAAGATGGTGATAATGAATATTGCTTTGAATAAGGATGTAGGTTTGCTTATGAAATTTTTTATGGTTGTAACGCTTCAAAAAATACCTATAATTTGGGTGATTATATTTGTGATATGGGGCATGGGGAATTCTCACCAGTGGGAAGGCATACATACTTCCTTAGGTCAAGGCAAGCACATTATTGGTGATTCAAGGTATCTATTGGTAATGTGCATTATTTTATAAGTACAAATCATTAGAGCAGTTGTCCATTAATGGGATTGTCATTACTTTTCCTCTATCTCATTTCTTGTAGGATGGTGTTTGTTTAGGATGAGTCTTTGACAAATATCATGGGCACAATTTTGACAAGTGTTCCACTTGTCATGCCTTGAATCCCTTATGTTGTGCGCATCATGACTTGTGTGGCCCATTTCATTTTACTACCTTATCTAGGTTACTTAGACAGATCTTAACTCTCATTGACGTCATGTCCATGCACACTTGGGTTTAAACTTCTTACAATTTAAAAGTGATTCTTTTGACATGTTTTTCCCTTTAAGTTTATTGCTAGATTGAGGGCATTAAGGTCATGACTCTTAAGAGGTATTCTAGGTAGAATTCCTTGTGCATTATTTGAATCAGGTTGATTAATACTAAGAGTTGTTTTTGAAGTCATCAGTTTATAAGAAAATTAAAATGTAGGTATAAATCAATGGACCAACTTACCCACTATAGGGTGGAAAATAATTTTATTGGAAGCCCTAAATTGTTTGATGTTTTTAAATTTGGAGTTTGAAGAGAGGGGAATTGTTATAAGAAGTATTTGTAGAGGGGAAATACCCTAGTTTTCTTATGTGGAGGGAATTTGAAAGAGTTTGTAGTCTTTGATTAACACCAAAATTGGTGGTTTTCAATTTTCAAAAATGGTAATTTATGGTTTTAAGAGAGGGGAATTGGTCTAACAAGTATTTGGAGAGGGGAAATACTATAATTTTTTATTTAGAGGGAATTTGAAGGAGTTTATGGTGTTTGGTTGGATTTAAAAATGGTTTCTACAATTTGTTAATTCAAGCCAAAATTGGTTGGTTTTAATAAAAAACAATTGATAATATATGTTAAGAATGGAAAACAAATATGATAAAGGTGCTTGATTTACCTCTTGGATGATGAAATGTGGGTGAAATGACCTCCCCTCAATCGAAATCCTGCCCTGCTATGCTTGTTTCTCTCTCAACACACATTCATGCTTTGCAAATGAGCGCATGAGCCATGACTTGTGGGCTAAATATAATTTTTAACATTTAAGAAACACGCTAGCATTTTGTAGTTACAAAATGTGCATGTGTTTTGTAACTACAAAACGCTACCGCGTTTTTTGTTTTCCTAGGCTGTCATATGACATGTTAGGCTTGGGCTTAATCAAACCAAGTGTTACATAACGAGAGTGTGTTGTGTTTTTATGAAACGGTAGTGTGTTTCCTAAAAGTAGGATTGCATCTAAAAGGTCCCTCATCTTCTTGCACACACCCCTAATCAAATCTTTTAAATGATTTTACATTTTTTCCATCCATTTCTTTTAAGTGATCTCGACTAATAACTATAGCAAAATAAAAATTGAATTCAATAGACCTTCAATCCATTGGATATTTGTTTTTTATAACAAAAATTATTATGGATTGTATTAAAAGAACAGTGGTATAACCATTGGTGCAGATACAACAAGAAATCTAGAACTGGTGCCTTAGTTCATAAGAAAAATGGCACATGCTTTTACTTATCTAGTTCGAGATGGTTGATTGACTTAGAAGACTTCTAAATCTAGGATTAAGACCGAACAAAAACTATACAACATAGATATAATTCCATAATTATTACATATTTCAAAAAATTTCAGAGTAATAGAAAACCCAGGATTAATTCTCTTCACAACCACGACTTTGAGGAGTCTTTTCATGATGCATATCAAACCTAGTGTTCCTCTCCATTTCCATCCTCGACACCTGCATCTCCAACCTTTCAAACATTATCTCCATGTTTTCTAATTGAGCCAACAAATCCTATTTCGACTGCAAGAGGGAGTCATTGAAGTCTTCACAAATTTGAATTATGTCTTTATCCACCATTTCAAGTCGACGCCCTCCTTCCTCATCCAACCGCAGCAAGAACAACTTAGGATCCCTGATTGTCTTTTGAATATCTCACATTTCATCTTCTAGCATGGGGGGGAGGGGGGGGGAATCAACTGGAGCAGCCAATTCAGAACTAAAATCCATGATAGAATCAAAGAACACTCTGATACAGAGAACAACAAATCATTTTTCATCTAAGGTCGACACACAAGACAAAATCCAAAGCCCTGAGGACAATTAAACCCAACATGAATCCATCAAATGCTCCTGATTTACCCATATTTCGCAAAATTTTGTTTGAATTCATCACATGAGGAGAGCGAGTAGGTGGGTGAAGTGAAGGAATATGGAACAAGAAAATATGAACAAAATTGCTCTCAAATCCACATGAGGGCCCATGGAGTGATGCCACTTTCTTGTACTCTATCCTTTCAGCCCAGAAAATGAGGCATTCCTATAGAGTGCCATGAGCCAACGTGAGGGGGGGATTTAAAATATATAGCCAACTTGCTAGGCTATGTTAAAGGTCACTCACCCTCAAGCCCGTGGTCCTATGGAAGAAGGAAAGAAGAGACTTCTTCATTGATTTTGAGGATCCCTTTTCCCAGATGGATCGCGGTATTTGCTGCATTATCTGCATCTTCATTCAGTCATATTAGGATGTGATAAAACTCAATTCTGTGAATGGATTTGACTAGCCTATGAGTTCTCCTTATTATCTGGTGCAACCTAAGCTAGGTAGGAAGGGTATTTGTAACCAACATGTGAATGATTATATGAGAGTCCCCAAACATGATTACTTCAATGATATCATGACCAAGCACTTGATATAGACCTTGCCAAAGGGCAGGTGCTTCAGCTATATTGTTCGTATCTTCTCAATTCCCCATGAGTATGAAAGTTCAAGCACTTCATCAGGGTTAAAAAGGACCCCTCCCCCTCCTCCCTCCCCTAGATTCCCTTTAGATGCTCCATCAAAGAATAGGATATGTCGATGAAGGGTTCTCACCCATTTAGTGAAGTCATATTTCTCCATGCGAATTTCTCAGAATTCTAACTTAGGATCAGAGATATCAGTAGTTTTAGGGAAACATGGATAGAAAATATACAACCAAGATTCTTCAGAGGGGGATATCAAATAGTGATTAGTTTCGGTCCAGAGGAATCTGAGGCAATCTCCCAAGAAATCTTTAATTTTGACAACAACTTGAGCAGAGGAAAACTTCTCTAAATCAACGGCAATTTCTTTCAAGCCAAAGGTTCCAAAGGATAAATTTGGGAAGAGTCAACCAACAATATTTAAGGAGATATTTTTTGAGGATAGAGAAAGGAAAAAGAGAGCAAATTGCTCATAAGAGAGGGAATATCCGAAGGAACCAATCCATACTAGAGAGAGAGATCCTGATTTTAAACATCTTCTGCAAAGGGACAAGAGAGGAGAAGATGATTGGTATTTGTTATCAATAATAAAAATTTCATATATATTTTGTGGATAATAATTTTTGGTTGCAATTTTTTTCTAAAGAAAACCCCTTTGCTAAAATAGATTTAAATTTAGTATGCTTAATGCTTATGTCAATGCTCATCTTCATTAGTATCTGTAAAGCATAAATTAGCTTGATAACAATAGCAGCTATGAGACAAGATATTTCCAAAATCAATACAATAAAATAAATTTAAAGTTAGTATGCTTATATCCATGCCCATTTTCATTACTATCTCTAAAATAGAAATCAACTTGATAACATTAGCAGTTATTAGAAAATTGATCATCCCAAAAGCAATAGAAATTAATTAGCAATGAACTCTATATTAAATATTCTCTCTAAAACATTATTTCCTCATGTTAGAATGTTGGCATTATGATTAGTATTGCGATGATCCAACTAAGCAAATTAGATTGTGATGTGCTTTTCATTGATGGAAACACATAGTTCCAAGCATATGATCCAATTAAGCAAAGGACTCAAATGAATAAGCAAAGGACTCCGAAGAATCGACGGTTTGTGCAGAGATCCACATGATAAAGCACAGGAAGAAAGTTTAAAACAAAATTTGATGAATAGATCCAACGGTCAGGAGTAAACCCACAAAGAAATCAACGGTCCATAAAATTGTGGAAACAAGATTGCGGAGGTCAAATTTTCAGAAAAATGAAAAGTGTGGTTCCACATTTTGCAATCCGCAATCTGAAGATCAATGGTCATGAAAGGATTCTGAAAGATCAATCGATAGTTCACATCCACATTCTGTAATCCGCAATATAAAGATCGACGATCAGGAAAGAATCCGCAAGAAATTGATGTCTCGAAGATTTGTGAAAAATGATTTGCGGAAGATGAGCTACGGAAGCAATTTTGAGAGAAGTAAAAAATGCATACCCGCAATACGTAATCTGCATCAGATCTAAGATCAATGATCTGGAAATACTCTGCAAGAGATCGACGACGCCAAAGAAAATTGCAAGAAGGAATTTGCAAAAGTAGTTTCAAATAAAATCAAAATGCACACCCAAAATCCGCAATCTGCAATATTCAAAATCATATTTTAGATCGACGAACAGGAGAGATTCTGCATGAAATCAACGAAGCGAAATTTTTTTTGCAGAAATAATATTGCAGAACCAGAACTGTGGAAACTTAGATTCATGGAAAAAGACAATTGCGGAATGCGTTAGAGTTGCGGAAACTAAGAATTGCGGGAAGACTAAGGTTGTGGAAACAAATTGATTATCGATTGGGCTCCTTTCATGTCATGAGGCATTGAACGTTTTTTATCAGCTATGAAACTGAACAGTTAGGCATATGAACATGTGAAGGGATTAAGGATTGGCATGTATAAAAGGATGTGCGAGAGAGAGGACTGGTGTGCTCTCTGAAGGAAGACAGCTGGTGCATGGACCGTCGTAGAAGTGGGGATCGTAGAATGAACGAGGACTCTGAATACACAAAACATGGACAGTAACATGAGCCGAGTCTGAATAAGCAGATCCTGAAGTAGAATAGAAAAGTGTAACAGAGTTGGTATGCACTATTATATCTATTTTTTGCATACTGTATTGAACATGTTTAAATCTAAGGAATAAGGGTGGTAGAATGGTGCTAGGAAAAACATGATGTCTTTTTCTGTACAAGTTGGAGCCTATACAAGTGGAAGTGGGTACTTACACTCACTAGTAGTTGGAAAAATTTATTCTTTAGTGGGTTCTTGAAAATCACAAGGGTTAGTGCTCTCTACAAGTAGGATCTTGTAAACAGAGGTTGCAGCCTTGTTTGATTAGGTGCTCAAAAAACGATAATATAAATTAATTAGAAATTCTTGTTAATATTTGTCTGTCTCTATCATGTGTGTGATTGATGATTTCCATTTCTTTAGTTATACTTGATGCATCACCATGACTGTAAATTTGTGATCTGTAATAATGGTTTGAAAATTGGAAATTGTTTAAGCTTAGAAATAACTGATTCACCCCCCCTCTAAGTTATTTGAATAATATAAACAATTGGTATCACAACGGGTTCCTTTTATTTAAAGGTAGATATGTAAGGTTAAACATGACAAGTCATGAAGGGACTTTTATCAATAAGGTTTCTCTGTTTGATGGAACAAATTTCACCTTCTGCAAGGTTAGGTTGAGAACATATCTGATGTCCTTAGGTGCTGATGTTTGGTATGCAGTAAACACTGGATATGTAAATCCAGTTATGTTAGCCTCCAAAGGTGATAAGGTGGAATTTAGTTTTAACGCAAAGGAAATGATGCTATCCTGAGTGGTCTTGTAGAAGATGAGTTTGTTAAGGTGATGCATCTTGAATCTGAAAAAGAGACGTGGGAAAAACTTATGAGTAGTTATGAAGGAAATGAGAAAGTAAAAGATTCCAAACTATATACATAAACTGAAATTTGAACGGCTAAAGATGACTGAGGATGAGATTGTTAGTAAATATTTCTTAAGAGTAGAAGAGATCGTGAATGTTATGAAAGGCCTTGGTGAAAATATTGATGAAGCACCCTTAGTTTAGAAAATTTTAAGATCTTTGACAGAAAGATTTAATCCCAATGTTTCTGGAATAGAAGAATTAAGTGATCTTAAAACTATTCATATTGACCAACTCCTAGGAACTCTGACTGCTTATGAAATGAGGATTAGTAAAGATAAATCCACCACTAGAAAAACATCCTTTAAATCAGATAAGAACATTGATTCTAAAATAAATGTGACTAAGGAAACATTTGTAAGGAGGCTGAAGAAAGGATAAGGTAAATATAAAGGCAAGAATCCCTTTAAATGTTTCAACTGTGGTAAAATAGGAAATGTTGCTTATAAATGTCCCCAAAAGCAGAAGGGGCAGAATTTTGATGATGAAGAAAACTATACATTCAAGAAATACAATAAAGAGGCTAAATATAAAAAGAAAAGCTTGTGTGAAAATGATGTTGATTCCTCAAAAGAGACAGATAGTGATTCATCTTGTGAAGATAAAGTGAATAATTTTATGCTTATGGCCATAGAATATTTTGAAAATGAATATACAGGAAGTGACCTGAATGATGAACAAGCTATGGTTGATATGGAAGGTGAACTAATCAGTGCTCTAGAAGAGATTGAGAGACTCAGACTAAAGAAGAGGAAACAAAAACAATTGTTGATGCAAAATGAAAAGAATGGTAAAGAACCAAGTGAATATCTTGTCATGTTAAAATTGGAATTAGAAGAGGCAAATAAAATAGAAGATGTTCTGAAACAGCAATTAACATAGGAGAAAAAGAGATGTGAAGAATTGGAAGAAGAAGTAGTGACAGCTAGAAAAGAATTGGAGAAATTTCAAGCTTTGTATCACCAAAATATGTCAAGTATTAAAGATTTAGAAGAACTAAACAACATTCTGAGTAATCAAAGGTCTCCATTGTTAAAAACTGGTCTCGACTATGAAGAAGGTTCAAGCAAAAAATAGTCAGAATATGAACATATCTTGCAAACAAAAGGAAATGAAGATGAAACAAGTACCAGAATCAGGAATTCAAATCAGAAATATCAACCAAGCTTTGCTCATAAACAAAGTCAACAAAAGGGAAGACAAACAAGATTCAGGTACCAAATTTTTTTCCATGGTTACTGTTATTGTTGTTCTAATTTTGGTCACAAAGTTGCAAATGGTGCATTTAATTTTAGACGTATGCAATTAAGGATATCAAAGAATAGTCAATTGCTGCAACATAGAACAAGACAGACAATGAGTAAACAAGAACAACATACAACGTATTGAATAACTAAAAGAAGAACACATGATAGAAATATCAACTCTTTTGATCTACTGTACGATGAGCCAGAATGTTATGTTTGTCATAATTTTGGACACAAGGCTTTAGGATATCATTTGAAGAATTACAAAACATATCCGAGAGTGAATTAATCAGTTAGAAGTGCTAAAGTTTGGAAGACGGAAGAAAATAACAAGTGTGGATTAGTGTTTTCTGTTCAAAGGAAAAAAGGCCCCTGGTATATTGACAATGGATGTTCCAAACACATGACTGGTGATAAAACTAAGTTTTTGTCTCTAAGTGAAAGTAAATCAGGAAATGTAACTTTTGGAAATGATGCTCTAGGGAAAATCAAAGGAAATGGAATGGTAAAGTTGAGTAATGGAAAAGGGAAATCCCAAGATGTGTTGTTTGTAGATGGATTGAAACATAATCTTCTTAGTGTCAGTCAGGTTTGTGATAGCGGATGCGAAGTTGTTTTCACTTATAAATATTGCAAGATAAAATATGTACCCTCGGGACAGTTGGTTGCAAAAGGCATAAGAACAAAAAACAATGTATATGTTTTGAAAGAAGGAAAGAAGAATGCCATCTAAGCAAGTATGATGAAATTTGTCTATGGAATGGGAGATTTGGACACTTAAAATTTGATCATATAATCAATCTTATGAACAATATGACAGTAAAATATCTTCCAAATATATCAAATCCATATGACTCTGCTTGTAAACCTTGTCAAATGGGAAAATTGACTCGCACATAGTTTAAATCCAATAAATTCACATCAACAAATAAACCTCTTCAGTTAGTACATATGGATTTGTGTGGACCATCAAGAAGGGAAGGAACGGGAAGATAAATATATTTTATGTTGGTCATTGATGATTATTCTAGACTCAAATGGGTTTCCTTTCTGAAGGAAAAATTTGAAGCGTTTGAAAAGTTCAAAATTTTTAAGGCTCTGATTGAGAATCAAACAGGAAAGAGACTGAAGGCAATAATGTCTGATATAGGAGGAGCGTTTAGTTCAGGAGACTTCAAAGAGTTTTGTGATAAACATGGAATCAAAAGAGAATATACTATTCAAGGGACTCCACAACAAAATGGAGTAGTTGAGAGATAGAATAGGTCAGTACAACAGATGGCAGGATCAATGATGAATGAAAGGAATATTTCTCAGACATACTAGGTAGAGGCAATTCATATAGTTGTCCATATTCTTAACAAATCTCACTTAAGGCCAAACAATGATAAGACTCCTTATGAACCATGGTTTGGAACACATGCCGCCTATCAAACACTTTAAAGTCTTTGGAAGTAAATGTTATATTAAAAACAATGATGAACATATTGGAAAATATGATGGCAGGGCTAATGAAGGTATCATCTTAGGATATTCTACAAAAAATAAAGGGTACACATGTTATAATAAGAGGATGCATAAATTGGTTGATTGTATTGACATTAAAATCGATGAAGGAATTCATGTAAAAGATATTCAGATAAGCATTGTTGAACCAAATATAGAGGATATAGTTGAATTTTAGGAAGAACGGGTCCAACAATCAAAAAAAAAAGTGAGATCATGAAAGTGCAAACATTCAGACAGATTAAAAACAACAGACAGAAACAAAACCACCTTCCATAATTATTCAGAAGAATCATCCTAAAAATCAGATAGTTGGTGACAAGAACAAAGGAGTACAGACAAGAAGGAAATTGATTAAAGCTTCAGAACAATCTTAGGTTGCTTTCCTATCTTTGATTGAACCTAAGAATTTTGAAGAAGCCAGTGAGAATGAATATTGGATTAGAGCCATGAATGAAGAGCTTGATCAGATTAAGAAGAATAATACTAAGGGATTTGTACCTAGATCTACATATATGAATTTAATAGTCTCCAAATGGGTGTTTAAAAATAAGATGAATGAACAAGGACAAATTGTGAGGAATAAAGCCCGACTGGTCTGTAAGGGGTATGCATAAGTTGAGGGACAATATTTTGATGAAACCTTTGCACCGGTGTCAAGATTGGAAGCTATTAGAGTGTTGCTTTCCTATGCCATTCATAAGAACTTAAAATTGTATCAGATGGATGTTAAGTCAACATTACTCAATGGAGATCTAGAAGAAGAAGCCTATATAGAGCAGCTTGAAGGGTTCCAATTGACATACAATTTTGACAATGTCTGCAAACTGAAGAAGGCACTATATGGATTGAAAGAAGAACCAAGATCCTGGTATTATAGACTGGATAAATATCTATAGGACAAAGGATTCAAGAAAGGTACTGTTGACAGTAATTTGTACATCAAATTTGAAGGTGATGATTTATTAGTTGTTTTGTTGTATGTGGAGACATTATTTTTGGATGCACTAATAATTCTTCTGCTCAATGGTTTTCTAATGTTATGTGATCTGAGTTTGAGATGTCAATGATAGGAGAATTGTCATTCTTTCTTGGTCTCCGCATTATTCATAGTTCTGAAGGTTTATTTCTCTCTCAAGAGAAATATTTGAAGGAGATGTTGAAGAGATTTCAGATGGAAGATTCTTCATCCGTTAGTACGCCTATGGTCGTTGGTTGTAAAATTAGCAAGGATGATCCCTCGCCTAATGTTTATCAAAGAACATATTGATCAATGATAGGTATTATTTTTTACATCACAACATCTCGTCCTAATATAATGCAAGTTGTTGGTATGGTAGAAAGATTTCACTCTGCTCCAAAGCAAAGTCATGTGGTGGATGTTAAGATTATATTCAAATATCTGAAGGGCACAATGACTTATGGTCTTTGGTATCCTAGAAATCAGAATATTCAGTTAACCACATATTCAGATGTTGACTGGGAAAACTGTTTGGATGAAATAAAAAGAACAAGTGGAGGTGCATTCTTATTGGGTGGTTCTTTACTTGCATGGATGAGTAAGAAGCAAGGCTCGATATCTTTATCTACTATAGAAGCTGAATACATTGTTGCTGCCACCTGATGTACACAAGTACTTTGGATGATCCAAACATTGGCAGATCTAGAGGTCCATTTCGACAAAGTTGGGAGGAACATCCACATTCCGCAATCCACAATCCAAAGATCGACGGTCATGAAAGAATCCACAAGAAACCGACGGCTCATAGAGTTGAAAAAAGCGATTTACAGAAGACGATTTGTGGAATCCATTTCAAGAGAAGTAAAAAATGCATACCCGCATTCCGCACTCCGCATCAAATCTAATATCGACGATCGAGAAAGAATCCACAAGAGATCGATGACGTGGAAGCAAAATTGCGGAAGTATTTTGAACGAATTTGGAAAACCCACAATCTGCAATCCATGTTGAATCTAAGATCGAAAATCGGGAAAGACTCCGCAAGAGATCGACAGTGCAAAAGAAAATTGTGGAAAGGGATTTGCGGAAGTAGTTTCGAATAAAATCAAAATGCACACCCAAAATCCGCAATCCGTAGTATCCAAAATCTTATTTCAGATCGATGAATAGGAGAGAGTCTGCATGAAATCGATGACACAAAAAAATTCTTGCAAAAAGAATCTTGTGGAACCAGAACTATGGAAACTTAGATTTGCAGAAAAATACAATTCCTGAAGGAGTTATAGTTGCGAAAATGATGTTGGGGAAACTCATAATTGTAGGAAGAATGAGGTTGCTGAAAAAAATTCTTATCGATTGGGATCCTTTCCTATCATGAGGCATTGGAATTTTTTACCATTTATGAAAACTGAATAGCTAGGCATACGAACAGGTGAAGGGATTAAGGATTGGCATGTATAAAAGGATGGGCGAGAAAGAGTACTGGTGCACTCTCTGAAGGAAGAGAGCTAGTGCATGGACCGTCGTCAAAGTGGGGATCACAGAATGAAAGAGGACTCTAAATACATAAAACATGGGCAATAACATGAGCTGATTCTGAATAAGCAGATCCTGAAGTAGATAAAAAAAGTGTAATAGAGTTGGTATGCACTATTATATCTGTTTTCTGCATACTGTACTGAACATGTTTGAATCTAAGGAATAAGGGTGGTAGGGTGGTGCAAGGAAAAACATGATGTCTTCTATGTACAAGTTGGAGCCTGTACAAGTGGAAGTGAGTACTTCCACTCAGTAGTAGCTGGAAAACTTTATTTTTTAGTGGATTCTAGAAAATCATGAGGGTTGGTGCTCTCTACAAGTAGGAGCTTGTAAACAGAGGTTGCATCCTTGTTTGAGTAGGTTCTCAAACAAAGGTAATATAAATGAATTATAGATCTTTTTAATATTTGTATATGTCTCTATCATGTGTGTGATTGATGGTTACCATTTCTTTCGTTATACTTGTTGCATAACCATGACTGTAAATTTGTGTTTTGTTATAATGGTTTGAAAATTGGAAATTGTTTAAGCTTAGAAATAATTGATTCCCCCCCCCCCCCTCTCAGTTATTTGAATAATATCAATATAGAATGCTTGAAATATCCCTTTTCATATTTGGAAATGTTTAAACTTGAGAGAAAACCATACCTGAAATACAATATAACACAACTCTTATTAGTAATAGGAGATAATTGAGTGTGTGACAGAGATAAAATTGAATGAGTAAATATGATCCTAGCATATCTAAATGGATTTTACTTTTTAATTGTCATAAATTGCCAAAAATATTCAGAATTGAATTCGCAACATTTCCTTCCAAAAAGAGTAATTTTGACCATTTAACTTTATGAATTGCATACATTGTTTTACATAGATCCATCTTAAAAGGGGATATACTAAGCAACAAGAAGGATCAAATCTCTTGAGGTGTAAACCCCTTTATAGAGTGTAAAAGTTGAGGTTGTAGCGATTGGTATTACTAGAGATCTTGCACCTTCCCTCAGCGATCTTCCTTCACATGGGCTCAGACTATAACCATTTCGACGATTAGTATAGAATCGATCCAATGGTGGGTGGCAACCATGCATGATCTTCTCCAACAACGATCGAGATCATGTCTATCTATTCTCTTCAATGGCGACAATGATATGCAGATTATCCATATTTACTAATAAAAACAATGATTATGCAACAGTCTTATCAATGACAACACTTTTCAACAACGACGGTCTACAACAATCTTGAGAAGACTATTTTTTTTAACTCTGTATCTCCACTCAAATTATAGAGGCAGTCAATTCTTCAGCTATGAATCTCCTCTATGCAATAAGATGTCGGTCTGGTAGCGTCTCTAGAAGCTTTTCACACACAGGTATCTCACCTCCGACAACAGCGGAATAAATTTACCAGCAAAGACTCTTCCGATCTCTACACCAGGCAGTGACCCCTCACTCTGTGGTGTGGCAAGTTGATCAAGGTATTGGGCTCGATTCTCTTAGTGTGGAAGCTCGCTCATAAAACTATGGAAACAAAATAACAATATTTTCTCACACATAAAACTCACACCTAAAATGTCTACTCTCCCATGATTATGGGCACTCCTGTGAGGGATTTAGCTCTAGACCAACTCTGATACAAATTTAGGGCCTTTGCTCACATCCCTAAAGATGATAGAAAGAAATTGGATGCAAAATCTATTGAATGTGTCTTTGTTAGCTATTGTGGTGATCATAAGGCATATAAGCTATTTCATCCCAGTTCACACAGACTAATTGCAAGTAGATATTTGTGTTTCATGAGAATACAAATATAAGTAACAGGTTGAAAAATTTCGATGAAGGGCAGATCTCAGATGATAATGTCAAAATAGATAAAATTGTTCAGAAAGTGCAGGTACAACAACAGGCTTAGGAACAGGGTGATAACATGAGTGATACCACCTCATATGATGAAACATCAGAAGGAAGAATAATCATGGATGGAACTCCTACAGGTACTATAGTACCTAGAAGGTCAAATTGATAAACTCACCCTCTTGTAAAGTTTAGAGATTATGCCTTGATGACTAATGTAATGAATGTCATAGAACCATTGAATTATGATCAAGCCAAAGATAAAGAAGAATGGGTAAGTGCTATGAATGAGGAATATAATTCAATTATGAGAAATAAAACTTGGGAATTAGTAGAATTGCCCAAAAATAAAGTACCCATAGGATCTAAATGGTTGTTCAAATCTAAGTTCAAAGCTGATGGTAGTATTGACAAACTTAAGGCAAGACTAGTTGCAAAGGGTTATTCTCAACAAGAGGTAATTGATTTTGAAGAAACGTATGCACCAGTAGCTAAATTAAATACAATTAGATTGCTTGTTGCATTAGCTACAAAACATAATTGGAGAATACACCAGTTAGATGTTAAATCGACTTTCTTAAATGGTGATTTAAAAGAGGAAGTGTATTTAGTTCAACCTGAAGGATTTTTCAAGAAAGGTCAGGAGCATCTTGTTTGCAAATTGAAGAAATCTATCTATGGATTGAAACAAGCCCCTAGATCGTGGTATATAAAGATTGACTCTGTCTTTAAACAACAAGGGTTTATGAAAAGCAAAAATGATTCAAGCCTATACATTAAGAAAGATAAAGAAGGAAATGTTTGCTTGATATATTTATATGTTGATGATCTCATTATTACAGGTGGAGCATATCGGTTGATTACATATATTAAAAGTCATATGTCTCAGGAATTTGAAATGAAAGACCTTAGTGATTTGCATTATTGTTTAGGAATTTCATTTTACAGAGAGGCTGGTAAGACATTGATCACTCAAAGTAAGTATGTAAGGGAAATCCTTAACTGATTTTAGATGAGTGAATGCAAAGCAGTATCAACTCCTTTGGATCAAAATATGAAATTGTACAGTAATGATGGATCTAAAGAAGCATATGATACTTTGTATCATCAACTAGTGGGAAGTTTGAACTATATCACTACTACAAGGCCAGACATATCATATTCAATTAGCATCCTTAGTTAATTCTTGGCTAAGCCATGTGAAACACATTGGAAAGCTGCAAAACAAGTCCTAAGATACCTAAAAGGAATAATTAATTTTGGTCTTTTATATACTGATGTATTTGATGTTTAATTGGCAGGTTATTATGATTCTGACTCGGCAGGGAATCCCGATGACAAAAAATCTACTTCTGGATATGCTTTTCACATTGGTTCAAGAGTCATGTCATGGAGTAGTAAGAAACAACCAATTGTCTCTTTGTCATCCATAGAAACTAAATATAAAGCATTAACCAGTGCCACTTGTGAAGCCAGTCTGTTGGGGGGCATTCTTGAAGATGTTGGAACAAAGCAAGAACAAGCTACCAGAATTCAGTGTGATAATCAAAGTTCAATTAAGTTGGCACATAATCCAGTTTATCATGCAAAATCCAAACATATTGAGCTGCAACATCACTTTGTGAGAGAAAAGATTGAGTCAAAAGAGATTGAATTGACTTACTATAGTACAAGTGAAATTGTTGTTGATATTTTCACCAAGCCAGTTGGAAGAATCCACTTTGAGGACCTTAGACAGAAACTTGGTGTTGTAAAGAATCATTTTCTTCATTAAGGGAGGCTATTGCATTCATTATTGTTTTCTATTCTTAGATTAGTGGTTTGACATCTCCTAAGTTATAGGCTCTGTCATTTTCTTCATTGGTTTGATTCTTTACTATATATGTAAGTTTTATTCCAGTAATACAATGAGTTTGGTGTCTATATACCTCTGATTTCTGGGTGGGAGCCTTTGGGCTCTACCCTCTAATTCTTCAATTCTTAAAACAACATAAATTCTTAAAAGACCATTAATATGTAATGTCAATTTTGTTGAAAAACACTTCTAAGTTGGTTTGCAATTAATTAAGATTTTTTTTTAAAGAAAATTGTTTTCCTTAAATTGATTTATGTATCTATTCAATTTTCCCTTCAACAATTTATTGCATCTTTTACATCTTTTAAGGCAATTACTATTTTCAATAATTTAAAAAAAATAATTAAAATGAAAATTTACACCTAATTATACTAAATTTAATACAAAAGTTTATTTAACAAAACGACCATATATTAAATTAAATAAAAAACAGTTTTATTTTATAAAAAAAAATAGATATTTTATAAACAAAGTTTTCTTCTTTGTTCTTAATTAGCATAATTAGCATAATGACATGTAAAGAAACAATTTACTTTTTGCAAAAAAATATATTTTAGCAATTGGATTTGATATATATATTTAAAATAACATTTTGCACTTTCTTGCTAGATTTTGGAATTCAAAGAAGATACAGTTTTGATTGATCCAAAATTTTATTTTTTATTTTTTTTCAGAAAGAAAAAAGGCTGTCCTTGTTATTCTTGTAGGAATGAAAGGTCATCTTTACAATCATCCCTCTACTGGGTTACAACAAAATCACAGCCCATAGGAGTTCTGCCAGGGGGAATGGCATATCAAACACTAAAAGATCCCATCAGTAAATTGTCTCATCATGAGAGGTCTGTCAACTTATCCACATCTATCGGGTGCCAAAAGGCATTGATCAGCATTCTAAAAGAGAGCACTCATACAAAACATACCAATAGCAGGGAGGAAATTCCCTTTTAAAAATCTCAGTAGAGCTGAAAAAAATCCTGAGAAACCAATTGGTTCTCGAAAAACGTCATAAATCTGCCTTTTCCTTGTGGAAAAATGAGTGCATCTTTAGAGAGACGGTCAGCCAACCAATTGTGTTCTCGGTAGATGTGGGTGAACGACAAGTCCTAGAAGCTAGAGAATAGCTTTTTTTGTCTCCCTACACCAATGAACCAGATCAGTCGGAGAGAGAGCAGATGATCCCTTCGCCCAATTGATGATTACTAGAGAATCACCATATACCTGGGTAAGGGGATCCCAATCATTTGGGCGGTAAGAAGAATTGCCCATAAGCTGAGCAATTCTGCTTTGGTGTTTGTTCCATGTCTGACCCCCAACGAGAACTCCAAATGGTGGCTGTCATTTATATATATGCAAAAACCCACACCAGCTAACAAACAATTTGATGCTCCATCAATGAAGCCACAAGGGAAGATCATGGGAGGAGCCTTCCCCAAAATTCTGCAAGTTTTTTCTTCATGACAGGCAGGCAAGATAGAAAGAGGCTGAACAACAATAATAATTTGGCGAACAATACTGTAGATATTCCTTCTTTTGTCTTCAAAGATAACCTGATTGCGAGCCTTCCATACTATCCACATCATATGGAATGGAAGCAAGTGCAGAGACGATCTTCTTGAGAGCTTTCCCATCCAATTAATTAACATATCAATGAGTGAAACGTGAGGAGAAAAAGCATGCAAATTGTAATGTTCGCAAACCTGTTCAGCCACCGTTTTCTAGACAGCCCTGTTCAGCCACCGTTTTACATTTAGGTGGATTTAAAATGAACTAAAACTTTATAAACAAATTCTGATTAAAAAAGCTCTACCATAACACTTTTGAAACTGTGCCTTCAGAAGTTTCACCAGATTTTTGTTTATAAAAATGAAACAATTGCTTTTTAGCTTCTCACTTTAATGAGTGCAGAGTTTTGCTGCTAGGGAGTAGTAGCGGTCAACAATACTTAGCTTGCTGCAGGCTATTTAATGAGACCACAGGTTTAACTCATTAAATTTCAAACAGCTTAAAATCTAACAACAACAAACATCAAGCCTACTACGACCGGGTTAAATAGCCTGATTACCTCCGCAAGTCCCAATATATATGTATGCATGAAACTCCCTCCCCTCCATGCAATACATAACATCTTTCCAAAAGCCGGACACTGGGAAAATAACTCATAAAAGTTGTTCTTCAGTAGAACTAGACTGCCATTTAATCTCTGCTACGTTTGGAATTCGGGAACCATCATTTCCTGAAGCGAATGCTAACCCGGCTGCAGCGTCGTACACCACGAAACAGATGGTAAATGGAAAGGTGGATAACTAGGCTCCTCCTTAATTTTAACTCCTTCGCCGTAGTTAGACTCTTACCTTAATTTTAACTCCTTTTTCCCATAATTAGACTCTTATTCTCGAATAAGGTAATTAAGCAATAATTTACCCGGGGTTCTGTAGCTCCAAAGAATTAACTTCTCCTGGGTCAATGAGATAAACTGCTCTACTACCTCTAAAACGGCTAAGCCCCATTTATGCCGGGTTTGTTTCTGGAATAGCACCCCTGAACTGAAGCACCTTACCCTATAGATAAAAGTTGGGGAAAATAATTTATTATTTTCAGCCTTATCTTTGATCTTAATTTTAAGAGGAGCAGATACTATTTTTTTAATATTTTTATTTTGTAAAATCAAAATATAACTATGTTTTAATATTAATTTTGGTAGTAAAAATAGATTCAACCTTCTTGAAAAATTTTGGAACACCCAAAATTCCAATACTTAAATGTAACTTAAATATTTAAAAATTCTTACTGAATTTTATCAAAACCTTGCTTAAAAATCCATATATTCCATTCCAAATAATAGAATTTTTAAACACTGTAAAATTGGGCGATCAATAACTAATCTGCTGCTTTAATAAGATACAACAAACAAGCTGCTGCCTAGTGCGCATTAAAGCCTGCTACAGCATATAAAACTGACAGCCTGCTGGTTAATTTTCTTTATTGAACATACCAGATGATAAAACTGACACCCACACACAGGGCATTAAATGCCCCCTGAAACACTTACCTTCAACTTTAAGATGCTTAGGAGTCAGTTTAGTTATGCTGTAGAGCACTGAATGTTAGGCAAACAATATTTGACATGTCATAGGTTATTTAATGCTGTAACTGACATCACTGCCAGCCATTGGATCTCAACCTGTTTGACATCTAATGACTAACAATACTGCCCCACCTCATTAAATAATGTATAACATGTAAAATATTTTTCACTTTAAATGCTGACTTAAACATGCACTGTAAACTTGCTATCCTCAGCTCAAGTCACAACGCTGTCCACTCCATGCCATGCCATCTATTAATAGTTAAAATTGTAAAATTGAACTGGAAATTTGGGATTAAATGTCAATTTTGAACAGACAAATAATCAGGTACATCCCACAGCTCCATGAGAATCCCCAGATTCCAATAGAGATAAATGGTCAGGTGCTACATTAATCTTATCAGGCTTCTCCACAACTTCGAGTGTATGCCGTGAGAGAGGATGGTATAGTTTAGGTAGGGAATTTTATTGATGAGAATAATAATCCACTTTAACTATTCTGCCCTGAGGCACGACTATACATAACATAGGGTAGTAAGCTAAAGTCTATACAATAACCTACTCGCGGTAGTCGGTGGTGAACAATAATTTACTTAGTAAGCTAAAGTCTATACAATAACCTACTCGCGGTAGTCGGTGGTGAACAATAATTTACTTATTATCGGGCATTTAGTGCAAGTCTTTGCACTGTGGTTAATTAGATTTCAAATAAGTTGAAATCCAATGACCCACAGTACAACTGCTGTTGCATTAAATACTGTATAACATGTAAAGTATCGTTTACCTTAGTCAAGAGCTTTTGATAATGTTTATAGTGATGGAAAGTTAATACAGGCTTGGCCATGTGGAAGCGGATCATATTTGTATAGTGTACAACATTGGTAATAAAATGTATTTTGCAACTGGAAATTATGGAATAAGTTAGCTGGATAGCAAACAGAACAATTTTTTTTAAGTTAAGATCCATTATAGTTTACCATGTTCTAAGTTTCATGTGTGAAACCGTTGATTTTTATTTTATTTTAAAAAGATATCCAGAATTGCCAAATTTCATTTCTACTTAATAAACTGCTCCCCACTCATTGCTGCTGCTGTTGTGGACTCTGTTGTGCTTCAACTTAATATTTTGAGGTTACAAGGATAAATTAGGTCTTGCTCCATATACTTAATTTTGTCATTGCCAAGTTTTTGTTTCATTTGGCGTATTTTATCACTCTTCACATATTTTTTTATTTATGTAAAAGCCATTTTTACTTTATTTGTGCTGTGTTTTGTACAATGAATAGTATTGCATTATTGCATCTAAGAGGTGTATTTTACAGCTTAATATGGGAGAGATGTGTAACTCCTTCTTTGTTTATCTTAAAGTTGACATCTGTCTTTTATAAAAAATAATAAAATATTTATTAAAAATAACATATAGACTTGAATTAAATTTAAATTATTTAAAATTGAGTATATATAAAACAAAATAACTTAAATAAACTAAAACCATAAACATTGTATTACACATTTCTTCAACATTTCTATTTTAAAAAAATGTTTACACTTTGAGATATTTGATTTTCTTTGTGCTTTGTAGATCCCCTTTTAGATGGATTTATGCTAATATAATAGAGAACTACTACCAGAAACAAGATCTGATTTTGTCTTTCTCTAACTCTAAATTTTGAATACCTTCCACTAAAATATTGTATGAAAGTAGTCCAATACCCAACGTTTAAGCAAAGGCATCTAATATCTTTTCATTTAAGGTGTATTGATAATTAAGGTGGTGCTTGTTTCAGGCATGGGGTTATTTGCATGGGCTTCCAGGACCTTCCAGCCGCCCTCTCCTGCTATATGTGCCATCCCCAATGGGGATACTCTATATGGGGATGCCTTAAAAATATACCCCACATGTTCAGTTTATCTATCTTATTTATATCAGTTTATCTATCTTATTTCTACAAAGTTATAATAGTTAATATTGTAGATCACTTTTGCAAGGTAAGATGATACAAACTATCTATCTTGTAGTAATTTTTGCATGCTAATTTTGGGATTCTGCACTGCTTTATAATATTTTCATGCAGGTTAGCAGGTGCTGCACTATTAGCCCCTGTAATAAATTACAGGTAGCCGAGCTTCCCAGCTGATATATGTAAAGAAGCATATTACCAGCAACCTCTGGAGGACCAATGATCACCTTATGACACCTTGGTTGACTTACTGTATGCTTTATTTATGTCTTAAAGCGTTGTGAGTATTTTTGCCCTTAGCCCATATTTTGAAGTCCCATCTGTTTGGGTGGAGCTGTTTGGGCTTCTACACTTTTTTACTTTATTAGCAGCTTAAGTTTAACAGTAATCTAAGTTACTAAATTTAGATTTTTCTTCTTATTATCGTTTACCATTTTTGAATGAATATTTTTCATTATTTTTCATTATATTTTTGAAACATAATTAATTTAATGAATATTTTTCATTATTTTTCATTATATTTTTGAAACATAATTAATTTTAGTCTCCAATATGTATTTAGATTTAGATTTGGATTGTAATTTAAATCATTATTATGAATATTAAATTTATTTTAAATTTAAACTTATTAAATATTAACAAATTTAAATAAAATTTAAATTTATACATAACTAAAATGTTGATATTTTTTTCAAATAAAAATTCATATTTTAGTGTTATTATTATATATTGAAGTTAAACAAGGTTGTTCCCTCTCCCCTATCTTTTTTGACATTTACATTGATAAACTATATAAAAGTGTTTAGAAGAAGCGGTGTCGGGTACGTTATCGTTATCATCCTCCAACTTTATGCTGATGATATTGTTCTTATGGCAAGGTGTCCTTGTGATCTCTATAAGCAATTAAGAATTCTTAAGGATTTTGTCTCTAACATGGGTATGATTGTTAACACCTACAAGACAAAAATCATGATTATAAAATCTAAGAAAGACGCCTATGCAAATTTTATTTATGATAATAGAAATATAAAGGAAGTGTCTTCTTACAAGTATCTAGGAATTGATATTCATCACAAACTCAATTGGAATTATAGCATTGAGAAAATGATTAATGGAGGGTGGAAAACTTATTTCAGTATTGAAAATAACTGTAAATCAACCAATCTAGTCAAGTGGGATAATAAGAAGTTCCTCTTTGAAACTGTTGTCATCCCTATTATCTTGTATGGTTGTGAAGTATGGGGGTGCAACATTTTTAGAGAATATTGGAAGAAGATTGAGCAGACCCCAAAGCGGTTTATAACTTATAACCTCAAAATTAAAAGCAATACGCCTTATCCTATTCTCCTCATAGAAGTGGGTCTTTCCCTCATCGAGAGCATGCCTATGACTAGGTACAAGCATAAGATAAATACGATGGGAAACGAGAGACTTCCTAAAATTGCTTTAAACTCAAGTCAAAACCAACTACGCCTCAAGCGGGGTTGGTGTAAAGATACCATGGCTTGGTTAAACCATTGGGGCATTAATGAAAACGAAATTTTGCACAACATCGAGAATGTAAAAAATATTATCACTTCTAAGTTTAAGGAGAAATTTTGGTATGAGGAAAATTTAGCGGTTAAGAGAAAATTAAGATACTATAAGGAGGTCATTAATCCTAACTTGGAATATCTAGGTCATGGAAGAAAATTAATATAGTCAAGATTAGAACGAACTCTCATGAACTTCATAGTGAAACACGACATTGGTCTATTCCTAAAACTCCATGGGCGGAAAGAGTTTGCCATATGTGTGAGTCTATGAGCGTTGAGGATGAAAATCACTTTCTCTTAGAGTGCCTTGCTTACAACCACATTAGATATGAGTTTCATAGTATTTGTTACAATACAAACCTTTAGAACCTCCTGACTTGCCAAAACTATATTGAGCTTGGAAAGCTTCTCGGCAAGCTTTTTGAGCACACGAACAAGATTTTAAAGTAAACCAAGTATTGTCCTTCTTAAGGTCAAATAGACCAAAGTTAGTCTCAATAAAAGTTAATCATCATCATATTGATATTATTTTTATAAATTTAAAATAATGTTATTATTTTATAAATTTAAAATAGTGTATACTTATAATAATATTTTTATAATAAAATAATAATATTATTAATATTAAAAACTTAATATTTTTATAATAAATAATAATATTATTAATATTAAATACTTAATATTAGTATTTTAATGATAATTCTTATAAAATGGTGTGATGGTTATACTAGTAGTTATGAGAAATTTTATCAAATTTCATATATAAATATATGAAATTTGAATTAAGAAAATAAATATAGATTTGTGTTTTAAATCAAATATAAAGTTTGCTTTTAAAATTTTATATTTTATATTTTTACTTATTATTAATTATCAACTTTACTTTTTAAAACAATTAATTACTAATAGGGTAGGGATCATTAAGACATCGAGCTATCCAATGTAGAGATGATTTTCGATGTTAGTAATCTAGTCGTAGAAGCGATCCCATAAATTTGCGTTTCTGTGTCTTTCTATAATTGTGGTCATGGTCAAAACTTCATGCTCCGAGGCCTTTAATTCATGATTATTACATATAGTAAAGGCTTAATGAAATATATGGGCATAGAAGGGCGTGAGAATATAATCATTGAAGGCATGATTTAATAACTGAATCGTTAAGACATGCATCATCGTAGAAACGGGCATCATCCGGAGAACACAGGCTCCCTACGGTGAAATTTCAGGAAAATGAGCCATTTCCCACCAGAGCTAACTGGGTTATAATATAAATTATATGCCCATTTTTAATATATATATATATATTATTGGAGGGGGGATAGATTTGCGGTTAGGGACATAGTGCGAAGCGAATTGGCGAAGGAGCAGGAAAACTTTTGGGTTTTCATTTTTTTTTAAGTTTTAAACTGCGGAAATCATCGTACACAATTATGATTGATGAGGTAGACTATGACTCCAACTCGCTAGGAGTACCAATATTCGTGCATGCATCAAAGGTGGCGAACTCCCAATAGGAAGTGAGGTCACCTTCCATGCTTGAAACGTCGAAGCTCGGGTTTCCAAGCAAGAAGGACGATGCCTCATTAATGACTAAAAAAGGTGGTGATCATAAAGGAATAAGGCATACAGGATCCAAAGCAAAAAAAAACGAAGCTTCTCTAACAGTAGGAAAGGATATAGCGATAACAGAAATACCTGAATATCTTTCACTAGCCCTGATAGGATGATTCTGTGGGAAAACAGTCGGCAAAACTGTGCTACGTAGGTGGATAGAAGAAAACTAGATCCCTCATCTGCAGCACTTACCAGCCTTCCATATACTTTCCCAAGGATGGATCCTATTTTGAGTTAAGACAAAGGAAGAAAGGAAAAAGTTACTAAATAATAACTGGCGCTGGAGACCTTTGAGGTGATCTTAAGAAATGGAACGTAGATTTTGAAGCCAACGAGGAACCACAAAATGTGCAAAAAGTATGGGAAATATTACATGGACTCCCTATGATGTTCTAGAAGAAGGAGATCTTGGAAGCAATAGGAAGAAAAATAGGTAAGTTCGTAGCACTGGAGGAAAACTGGGAGCAAAAAGTAGACAGAAGGTGTGAAGAAATTCTAATTGAAGTGGACTTACATGATGGATTGTTTGAAGAAATCCAACTGGAGCTTCACGGGAGCTCGTGGTGGCATTGGTTGGGCTACTAGAAGATCCCATACCATTGCTTCTCCTGTAGAAAGGTTGGCCATGTTGCAAGAGACTGTCTGAGCCCTGAATGAAGACAGGTGCATTACAAAAAACAATGGGTTAAAAAGGTTGCACAAAGCGAAGGAACGATCACAGAAGCGGACCAAAAGGTGGCGAACAAGGAACAACCTCGACAGGAACGAAATTACATTCGTCTCCTGGTAAGCCGAAACCCCCTCTCGAAATACTCTCTTCTGTCAATACCTCAAAAAATATGATACATGATCAATCCTCTCCAAGGACAATTGTCATGAGTGTTGAAATCGAGGTGGTGACACCCGTAAGTGTACAAAGAAGCAAGGACCTATGTGATAGCCCGGTTAAAGTCGTAAAAGAGGTGGCTTCTCTGCAGAAGACAAAGGATCCCCCCTCTTGGATAAAACACAAATTTTATAACATGCAGTCGAAAATGCTAGCTGAGAAGGAACGGGTGTCGACCGATGGGTTAGCATTAGACAAGGTGCCTAAAGTCACCTTGGGAAGAAAATCACATATTTCGTTAGGAAAAATGCAAGCTGAGATAGAGGTGAATAATGGTAAACAGACGACAATTGGTAGGGCCCTTAGAGCAGGGAAGGCCCAAGCTAGGGTCCCCTGATGCTAGTATTGTCCTTCAACATGAGGGGTTTGGGGAGCTCCTCTAAAATAAAATCTCTCAAGCGAATGATCATTAGCCTTAAGCCTGTGATCATTCTCCTCTAGGAAACCATGATGGAGGGTTCAAAATCCAAGGAAGTCCTAGAGTCGTGGCTCAAAGACTGGAGTTTTGCATATATAAGTTCGGATGGACAGTCTGGGGGTTTGGTAACTGCATGGAACTAGGAGTTTGTTGAAATTGGGGTGGCAAAGCATAGTCCAGTACTCAAAAATAGTACTGAAAGAGAAATCCACTAGAGAATCCTTTGCTTTGTACAATGTCTATGGCCCTTATCAAGATAGGAAAGGTTTCTAGGAAGCCTTTTTCTCTTCAGGACTTCTGGAACCAAAAAATGTGATCCTAGGAGGGGATTTGAACCTTACTTTATCAGAAAAAAGAAAAAGAAAATTGGGGAACAACAACCCGTCAAGATATTCTAAGTGGTTTATTTGTTGCGTTGTTTGAATCCAAAGAATTGGTCAACTTGCAACATCTGAAACTAACCCCGACTTGGAGGAATAATAGACGTGGGGAACATGCTATCTCCAAAAGGTTAGACAAATTCTTGATTTCAAAAAACCTTCTCTCAAGGTCTCTGATAGTGAAAACTTGGGTGGAGGTGGGAGGGTTTTCTGGTCACCTCCCAATTCTCTTACGGCTCCAAATCCTAGATCCGAAGCCGCCTGCTCCGTTTAAATTTAACCCCTCATGGATTCAGGAAGATGATTATCGAAAGATGGTAGGGGATACATGGAATCCTTTGGAGGATATCCCCAGTGTCTCCTTCATGAAACAATTTGTGGAAAATCTTCAAAGAATAAAGAAGGAGACAAAAAATGGGAAAATATTTACACAACTAACCAGCAGAAACAACTCAAATAAATTAAGCTAAATTTAAAAAATATTTACAACCAAAACAACTCTGGAATTTTCATAGAGGAAGAACTAAAAGAAGTTCGGGAAAATGAGTTAAAAAGGGAGGAGTTGCTGGCTAAGGAGGAGGATATATCTTATGATTAAAGAGTAGGGCCATGTGGATCAAAGAAGGAGATAACAATACCAAATTTTTCCATAGATTTTCCATGCACAGAAGGAAAATGAATACAATTTTGGCAATTAAAGACATGAATGGGGAATTGGTATATTCTTTCAAGGAAAAAGTGGAGGTTGGGGAGAGGTTTTCAAAAACCTCTTTTTGGAACCAGAAGGATGTAACATACAGGAAATATTAAAGGTCATCATCTTGTTTCCTGCAAGGTTGATAAATGAAGAAATGAACAAATCCCTTAAAGAAGAAGTTTCAAAAGAAGAGATGGAAAAAATAGTATACTCATTCCAAAAAGGTAAGACCCCTAGCCAGCGTAGTTTTACTATTGAATTTTTCCAGGGTTTCTTTGAACTAGTGAAAGGATATTTTCTTAAGGTAGTACAATAGTCTCAAAGGGCTGGGAAGGTATTGGGAGCCTTGAATAACCTTCTTGGCTCTCATCCCAAAAAAACAAAACTCCTCCTCCTTTGAATATTTTAGGCCAATCTCACGCTGTAATGTGGTATACAAGATAATTGAAAATATTTTAGTGCAACGTCTTAAGCCAATATTAATTGAAATCATCATAGAGCAGCAGTTTGGGTTTCTCTTTAATCGTCAAATACATGATGTGGTGTCTCTGTCTCAGGAGGCAATCTACACCATCATTAGATGTAAGAGTAAATACTTTGCTAAAAATCTATACCTTTCAAAGGCTTATGATAGGGTTAGTTGGAACTTCCTAAGTTTATTAGTGATTCAAATTGAGATGGATTCAGAAAAAATCAACTGGATAATGGGGTGTGTCCAATTGACCTCTTTTCCAGTTCTAATAATGGCTCCCCCTCCAATTTTTTCATGTCCTCAAGAGGCCTCAAACAAGGATTCTCTCTTTCACCTTTTTTATTCCTTCTAATAGCTGGAGCCCTAAGCAAAATTATACATCATGCTAAGAGGGCATGCTCTTATAAAGGAGTTAAGGTTATCAAAACTGAAGAACTTTCCCACATTTTTTTGATGGATGATGTGGTAATGATGGGCGAAGGAACGTGGGAAAACCTAAAAGAAGATGAACATGTATTGGAATTGTATAAGAAGGAGACAAGAATGCATATTAATGTAGAGAAGCCCATCCTCTCAGAAAATGGTCTCCCTGATATAGTAAGGAATAGGCTAAGCTCTGAATTCCCTTGTTCAATAAATCCTATTTATGAAGGTTTCAAATATTTAGGGTTTGTTCTCAAACCTAATGCTTATTCCTTTAAGGATTGGATGTGGTTATACAAAAATATTGAAGGTCGAATTGGCTATTGGACCAACAAGTTCTTGTCAAGAGGAGGAAGGTTGGTTCTACTCAAGGAAGTTTTACAAAGTATACATGTATACTAGGCCATAATTGCTTATATCCTTGAAGGCATATTGCAGAAATTAAGGAAAAAAATATTCTCTTTTTTATGGAAAAAAACTAAATAGTTGAAAGGAATCCCTTTCGCCAAATGGCAAATGCTAGCTAATATCAAAGAATTGGGTGGATGGGGTATCAAGAACCCATTCCTATTATGTCAATATCTGGCTGCAAAAACTTTGTGGCACTTAATAAAGAATCCTGATTCATTATAGTGGAAGGTATTAACTTCCAAATATTTCCCTAATGGCTCCATACAAGAATGGATAAGGAAACATGATAAATATTTCAAGAATGGTTCTATAGGATGGAAAGCTCTGGTGCTAGAATTCCCTCAAGTAGGGAACTGGATTTCTTGGTCTGTAGGAAATGGGAAATAAGTTTGGGTAGGGGAATATCCTTGGGTAGAAGTAGGGGAGATATACAAATTATCAGATGCCCTAATTGAGAAACTCAGAATCTTAGGGATATCGAATCTAATCCAAGCTTTCTCACTAACCCTACAGAGGGAAACTCGATGGAAGAATTCTGAAGATCTATGTCTAGAAGAAGGACTTAAGGAAGAATGGAAAGAGTTTGTCTCTCTCCTGCAGTCTTGATTTATTCATCTGGAGGAAGAGGCAAAAGATAAATTGGTCTGGACAAAAAATCCTGCTACAGGGGATTTTACGGCCAAACTAGGCTATAAGAGTTGGGATTTAGAGTAGTACCAGGGAGAGAAAATGGAATGGTGGAAACAAGTGTGCAAGAGTGAAGGCCCTTTTAAGGAAAAGATAAGTCTTTGGTTGGAACTTAACAATAAGCTCTTAACTTGGGAAAATATTAAAAAGAGAGGTTGGAATGGTCCAAGCCGGTGTGCATTGTGTCAATCAGATGAGGAAATTGGTTCTCATGTATTTGTTGTATGTTCTTATGCAGAGATAGTCTGGAAGGAAGCATGCAGAGAACTAAAGTTTCAAGGGACGCAGGGGGGCTCTCTTGAACAAAATTCTTATGCTTGGTGGGATGAAATATCGGTATGTTTATTCAATGCACTTCCATCCTTTTTTTTCATATGGAATCTGGTGGGCTCGGAATACTACCATCTTCAATAGAAAATTGATTCCTCTCGAAGTAACGGTGGATATTGTGGTGTAGTGGACTATGGAGCATAAATAAAAAGAGAAAAAGCAAAAAAAAAGGATAATAGTTCCTCCAGAAATAAATAAAGCAGTTCCTTGGGATTTCTTTGACGGTGCAAGTCAAGGTGATCCTCCCTTGGGAGTTTCAGGAGGAGTGTTATACTTCTCTGACAAACACAAGGTGCAAGAAAAGTACACTCCTGGGCATTGTACCAATAACAAGGAATAACTAGCAACTCTTCATACAGTCTTGGATTTGGCTATTAATAGTAACATTTCCCAATTACACTTGTATTTGGGGACTTGAAGATGGTGGTTGATTGGGTCAACAAAAAGATTCAAATCAATGCTCCACATCTTCAACAGCTACTGAGAGAAATCAAAAGGCTTTTGGATATTTTCTCAGGCTTAAGCATAACTCACATTTATAGAGAGTTAAACATGAAGACAAACAGTCTGTCCAAGCTCACTTTGTTACTAGCTCCGGGGCATCCGGAGATAGAGGAAATAAAAGAAGATTAGAAGTATCATATTTTCCGTTTCTTAAAGATGTAACATGTTAATACAAGCAGGAAGACGATTGTATAAAATGGTTACTGGAATGTTTGGTTTGTAAGAAAAGTTTTAGCCAAGAATACAATCCCTTGTATCTATTTTTTATGTAATGAGAATTCCTCTGAAACAATTCATGATCACTCTTTGTTTAGAATGGTGAATATTTTCCTATATATATATATATATATATATATATATATTCTCCAACGTGTGAAATTATTTTTTATAAAATTAAAATACAAATCTTAATACACCTTTTAACTTAAATCAATTACCTTGTGTGTCCTTATTTATTTAAACCTTTAATCCACTTCCACATTGTAAGATGGTTCTAACTTGGAAATAAATAACCATTTGTCTTTATTATACCTGCCTAAGCAGGTATATTGTAATCGATTGCAAGTCAAACTCTTTTGACTTTGTTATTAGTTGCTCTCTTTTGATGCAGGTATAAAAAATTAAAATCTGTTTTGCAAAGTATAACTTAGGGATTTGTAAAATATTTTTTTTAATTTTGTTAAAAAAACTATTTTGTAAACAGTTGATTGGTGGATAGAAGATGATGTAAACTTTGGAATTTGGTATCTGGATTTGAGTTGACATGTGGCAACGTGACATCATAATAATAAAATTAAAAAAATTAAAATTATATCCCATTGCCATCTGTTATAGCAAGTGCAGAAAATTAAAGTTTCATGTGAAAAGCAACGAGACAAATTCAGCGGAAAGTTCAGCTTATCCAAAGGCTTCTTTAAGAGTAACGCGATGCAGTTCGAATTCTTTGGTCGCTTGGGCCAAGGTTCAAGTCTTGGGGACACTATTCTGCAACAATGGTAAATGCAAATGAAAGTTATAGCGGTCAATGGCAGAAAATACTACAATATCACAAATAGCAACGAAAAGAAAATACCTGGCAAAGCTAGTGCAGCAACTTGTAAACAGGTCGTTAATGGAAGGCTTGCGAAGTACACTTACAAACAAACCGTGGAGAGGAGGAAATGGTTAAAAATGGAGCAGGTGGAAGACGAAGATGAGGAAAGTAGTATGCATGTTATATGGTCGTGGGTTGGGTGGGGGTGGAAACCGATAATTCACAGGGATTGCGAGCGCAGCGCAGTGCAGGAAAAGGAGAGAAAGTGAGAGAAAGAGCATGGATATGCAGAATTTATAACATGAAAATGAAAATGAATCATAATACCTGCGTGGATTCCCGCGTGACATTACCTGGATCATGATCATATCTCCCATCCCTCCGTCATTGAGTATATATATTTATGACAACAATGTTAATTCCGATTTCATTCCAATCAGCTCTCACCAAATTTCTCGTCAAACAACACTACCACGAAATCCAATCAGCCCCAATCAACCCAAACTTCATCTACGTTGTTGTAGTATCAACAAGCCTGTGGTTTAGAAGCGAAGAAATCCTTGATACTGTGAGTCCCTGGAGGAGGAGGCGGGAGCTTTTGGCGTTTCTGGGGGGGTTTGGTGTGATGTTCTTCTTCGTCCTCACTATCACTACTACCGCCCCCTTTGCCGATGGTGGAAAGCGAGTCTTCAAGAAAGTCCATCATTCTCCTCTGCCTGGAGACCGCGGATGTGATATCATCCAATCTGATGCTCTTGTGCTTCTTCTCCACGGCGACTCCCCAAGCGCTCTCGGTCAGAATTTCTAGGAACGATTGCACAGCACTTGCGATTACCCAAACGGCCTCGCCACTCACTTGACGAACGTCTCTATCCAGCTTTATGATTCGCTTCAATCGAGCCAGAGGAAACGGCGGCACATTTGCATTTGAATTTTCATTACCCTCCTCGCCCTCTTCCTCCTCGTTCTCCTTCTGGGTCTCACTATTTTGTGGAGAATCTGCTCTGATTGAAGGAGATTCCTGTTCTTGTTGTTGATGTGGTTGCCGATCTTCTTCGGAGGGCTTCGGATGGGGATGAGTTTGGTTGTATTCTGCCTTCTATGCATCTGTAAGG
>LPNX010712623.1:323132-388516 GCA_001517045.1 Pseudotsuga menziesii | reverse complement strand
TTTATTAAACATCCAAATTGCGATCATAACTTAAATGTATATTTAGTTATATAAATGATTAATTTCTTTTTTAAGGTCCGATAGACCAAATTTTGGTCTCGGGGGATGTTAACCATCATCATCATCATCATCATATAAAAAACTAAAATGTATTAGATAATGAAGAATAGTAAAATTTTCATAATAGACTACAATCTCATCATGCAAGGCTAAGAATGCTAGAAATTGGGCACAATGGACTTAAGAAAATAGTATTTAAAACCAGATGAAAGACAAAATCCAATGTATAGCATATTTTTCTTTTAAAAATGTCTTTTTTTTATGTTAAGTTTCATGTTTTTTTCCCAACAAGTAGATATATGCATGTTATTTGATAACAATAGTTTATTTTGAACTATCTATAAATTATTCTTGGAAAATCCATTATTCAAAATATTTAACTAAAAAATATTTTTTTTCAATTTAAAATAATTAAATTTATTTTAAATTTAAATTATAAATTTATAATAAAATATAAATAAACTATTCCCACAACAATGAAATTAATTTATAGTCTTATAAGCTATTATTTATCATTTCCTATTTATGCTAGTCTATAAAAAAAACTTGCATATTTGTATAACATTATAAATTTATAATAAAATATAATAAACTATTCTCACAACAATGATTTTAATTTATAGTCTTATAAGCTATTGTTTCTCATTTCCTATTTATGCTAGTCTATAAAGAAACTTGCATATTTTTATAACATAAGTCAAGAATATTACTAGAAGTATGTAAGGAAGCTTGAATATGCTTGTTTTATGCTACATTGCAATAACCTATATCGTATTTAAATGGACATTTTTTAATTCATTTTTGTTTTAATTTCTTTCAAATTGTAATTATATTTGTTTTATCATATATTTTTATAGCAAAATTATCCTATTGCTATATATTTTCAATCTCTTCTTAGGAGGCAGGTACTAAGCAACTTTGTTGCTTATTCCACTTGTTTATTTTTGAATCTTTCATCTACATCCACATTCTTGTCTTTATATTTATGAATTTCTTAGATGCCATGCTTATATTTTTAGATGGTTATGAAGTTGTTTTCTTAACTAGTTAAAATGAAAATATAATAATCTAATTTTAAAATTATAGTCAAATTATGCACTAAATTGATATAAAATACTATTTTATTTGTGGGACTTGAATACAGTTGGTTAATATAAATTATATGCATTTATTTTAATAATTAAGCTATTATATATATGTTCCAATAGGAAAATATCTGCCATTCTAAATAAAGAATGACCATAAACTGTTCAAGAGAAACTTTCATTACAAAAGAACCAAAATCCTCTTATCACAAAAATTCTCATAATTTTTCTTTTTTCTTTTGGTTTGTCCAAAAATACAAGTTCTATATCCATGATATGCCTATCAAATCTTGGCAAAAAATATTGAGCCTCATATGTTCAGTGCTATGATCCTATGTCCTTTATACAACTTCATCGGCATAAAATAAAACTTCAATAATTGAGTTCAAATTCCTAGAATTGCCTCTATCTCCAGTTTACCTGGATCCAATAACAGAGCTAGCTTGGATAGTCCATCTGCTTCCATGTTCAACTCTCTGTAAATGCGAGATATTCTGAAGCATGTGAAGAATTCCAACAGCCTTCTGTTAGCGTTCAGTAGTTGTTGTAAATGTGGAGCATTAATTTGGATCTTCTTGTTCACCCAATCCACCACTAGTTTGGAATCCCCAAAGACTTGCAATTGAGATATATTGTTGTTTATGGCCAATTTAAGAACCAAGTGCAGTGCTGCAAGCTCTGCCTTATTATTGGTGCTGTAACACCCCGGTTTTGACCTCGTTTTCATTAAAAATATATATGATGTATATATTGTAATTAATCGTGGTGTGGAGCTAAAGGAAAAAGCCCCACCATCGATTTAGCATTTAATGTCCAGGTGATTAAAATCATTGCCAATGGTATAACATGCTATCCAGCACATTATAATTTTGGCATCATGTAAATATGCATTTTAATTAAAATAAACCCCAACCGGCTATGTCAATGCAACCATAATGAAAAGGGAATGATTTGCCTAAGGATTGGGAGGGAAATTATTTAACCCTTAGGGCTAATGGAGAAAATCCAAGTGTCAGCTGTTAAACCCATTTAGTTGTCACCCACCCTTTTGACTTACTCACCTTTCCGTGTCTCAACCGTCAACTACCAAATTAAAAGCCTCTAATGTTAGTTGGGCAGTTGTTGCATGGGCAGTAGTGTGTGGCAGGACTTCCAGTCCTTGCCCACACACACACTCCACCAACAGACTCATTCACCCTCACATGGGCAGGAAGAGACCATACGACCCATTCTTCCATTTGGTCCATTCTCACACAGAGAGCAGGGGAAACTACCTCACGTTCATGATTTTTGCTGTGTGTGAATTTCGTTGTTGAGGATTTTGTTGTGTAAGTTCTCATCCTCACGATTTTGGGTCTGGGAAATTTTATCCTCACGCGCAGGTTTGGGATTTTCACTCATGCAGTCACTCAGTATTCACGCGTTCATACAGCGACTGGTTCAATCTTCGTTTTCCAATTTTGGGCTGTGTGTGCATTTTCCTTACCGGTTTTGTGGTTTTGTGTATACGAATTCCATCTTCATGTTGAGAGTCTGTTGAGTCTGATTTCCTCTTCCAATTTTGGGTTGTGTCTTTCCCGTTGCTTCAGTGGTGAGATCGTGGCTGTTGTTTTCCCCATGAGTGTGGGTTGTTGCTAAGTTGTTTTGGCCATGATAGGGTCAAGAACAACTCTGAGATCGTGTTGCTTAGTCTGAGCTGTGAATTGCTCAATTTTGTTGTGTGTATGTAGTGGTTGGTATTTGGACTGTATTGGAGTGGGAATGAAGGCTTGCTCTGCTTGATAAACCTGGTGTGTTCGGGAGCCTCATAGATAAAGCTAGAGGGTTTCCTTTCTTCTCCACAACCCCTGAATAGCACTGGAAGGGAAGTCAGGGCTTGAGGGACTGTGCAGCAGAGAAGGGACTAATTCCTTGTGTTGGGTGTGTGTGTGGGTTTCCTAGAAGTCAAGCTAGTTCTAGTGCAGGTTTCCTTAGCTCTTTAGTGAGCCCACCAGCTTAGCAGTCATCTTTTCCAAGCTCCCTTATGGCCTGATAAACCCAACTGTGTTGGCTTGGCTGGGTTGTGTATCTTTGACTATGTGTGAGCCTGCTACGGTTTCCTTATTCCTTGGGGAATCATGCCCAGCTTGGGGGTGGCAGTGTTGCTAAGAGATTAAGGAGCACACTGGCCTATGGTTGGGTGGAACGTTGCAGCGACATAGCTGGTTGTAAGGAGCTTCATTTAAAGATAAGTATCCTTGTCTATTTCATCTCTGCAATTGTATTTACTGTTTAATGAATTACAATGAACATACAGAGTGCTTGAATGTATGGTTTTCCTTCTACTGTATGGTGATAATGTATGCATGTTTTAGTTCAAAGCATTTCAATTTTTATGTGTATGTTCATGGGGCTAGTTTCCTGGATAGATAATGTTATGGTAGCATCCTCTTCGCCGGTCAGAGGGTCAGGGACGTTACAGGTACAGTGTACTGGAGAAAACCTTGGTTGGATCTTATGATTTTCTGAGAAGTAAAGCACTCCTCCTGATCCACCCAGCGGAGGGTCCCCTTGACTTGCACCATCGAAAAAGGCCCAAGGAATATCTTTGTTTATCTATGGAGGAACCAGAACCCTGATTTTTTGCTCTTTTTCTTTGGATTTATGTTCCCTGACCCACTATATCACAAGAGATGATGTTACTCCAGGAGGAATCAATTTATTATTAAAAATGACAGTGTTTCTATCCCACCAAATTCCATAAGAGAAAAGGGATGGGAAAGCACTGTACAAACATACCGATCTTTCTTTCCACCATGCTTTTGCTTTGTGTTCAAGAGATTTCCCTGATGTTCCTTGATAATTTAATTTCATGCACTCTGCCTTCCACACAAATTCTGCATAAGAACAAAAATTAAACAAATGAGATACAGTTTCCTCATCTGAGTAACAAAGTGCAGATCGATTTGGACCAATCCATCCTCTTTTTTGCAAGTTATCCCAAGTTAAGAGCTTGTTATTGAGAGTCAACCACAAGCTTAATTTGGCCTTTAAGGGGCCTTCGTATTTCCATAATTGCTTCCACCAATTCTCCTTTTCTCCCTGATGTTGCTCCCATGCCCAAGTCTTGTAGCCTAGTATGGCTGTGAAATCCCCATTCACAGGATTTTTGGTCTAGACAAATTTATCTTCTTTCTCCTCCTCTAAATGAATAAAATTAGATTTGAGCAATGAAACATATTCCTCCCATTCCTCCTTGAGTCCTTCCTCTAGACCTAAGTCCTATGAATTATTCCAGAGAGTTTCCCTTTGTAATGATAGAGAGCAAGCTTGGTTTAAGGTGAATATCCCTAAGATTCTTAGTTTTAAGACTAGGCCTTTAGAAAGTTTTAAAATCTCCCCTGCTCTTGACCACAGATATTCTCCTACCCTTACTTCTCTTCCATTGTCAACCAACCATGCCAACTAGTTCCCTACTTGAGGGAAGGCTAAAACCAGTGTTTTCGGGCCTATAGACCCATTCTTGAAGGATTTTTCTCGTTTCCTTATCCAATCTTGAATGGACCCATTTGGACAATATTTGGAGATTAATAACTTCCCCCATAAGTATTCAGGGTTCTTTATTTAGCACCATAATGTTTTAGCAGCCAAATATTGGCAGAAAAGAAAGGGGTTCTCAATGCCCCACCCTCCTAAATCTTTCGGATTGGATAGCAATTTCCATCTAGCTAGAGGAATTCCTTCCAAATGTCTATTGGCATACCATATGAAAGAGAAGATTTTTTTCCTTAATTTCTGTAAAATTCCTTTCGGGATGTAAGCAATTGTGTCCCAATATACCGGGATGCTTTGAAGGACTTCCTTGAGCAGAACCAGCCTTCCTCCTCTTGATAAGAACTTATAAGTCCAGCAACCAATTCTACCTTCAATTTTCTTTTATAGCCACATCCAGTCTTTAAAGGAGTAATCATTAGGCTTGAGTACAAACCCTAGGTACTTGAACCCTTCATCCATTGGTTTTATAATGTAAGGAAACTCATCCGTAAGCCTATCTCTTACCTCCTATGGAAAACCATTTTCGGAGAGAATGGACTTTTCCACATTAATATGCATTGATGTAGCTTTCTTGTATAAGTCCAGAATCTTCTCTGCTTCCTTTAGGTTTCCCCATGTGCCCTCTCCATCATTACCACATCATCCACAAACAGGATGTGAGATAATTCTTCTGAATTAGTTACCATTATTCCTTTATAAGAGCCTTTCCTTTTTTCTTGATTTATAATTATGCTCAGGGAGCCTGCTATTAATAGAAAAAGGAAAGGGGAAAGAGGGAACCCTTGTCTAAGGCCTCTTGTATCCCTGAAAAAATTTGAGGGTGATCCATTGATCAGTACTGCAAAGGAGGCTGACTGAATGCATCCCATTATCCAATTGACTATCTCCAAATCCATCCCTATCTGAATCATTACTAGACTTAGAAAGGTCCAGTTTACCCTATCATAGGCTTTGGAGAGATCCAGTTTTAAAGCAAATGTTGAGCTTTTAGTCCGCTTAATGGTATGAATTTCTTCCTATGCAAGGGACACCGCATCATGAATTTGTTGATTAAACAGGAATCCGAACTGCTCCTTTGTTATGATATCACTCAGAATTGGCTTCATCCTTTGGGATATGATCTTTGCAATTATTTTATAAACCACATTGCAGCATGATATTGTCCTGAATTCTTCGAAGGAGGAAGGGTTTTGTTTCTTAGGGATGAGAGACAAGAATGTGGAATTCAGGGCTCCCAATACCTTCCCCGCCCTTTGTGACTCTTGCATAGCCTTCAGAAAGTCTTCTTTCACTAGGTCGAAAAACCCTTGAAACAATTCAATGGTGAGCCCATCTGGACTGGGGCTCTTACCTTTCTGAAAGGAGTGCACAATTTTTTCAGCTCATCCTCTGTGACCTCTTCCTTTAGGAAATTGTTCATTTATTCATTTATCATTCTTGGAAACAAATTAATGACCTTAAGGATTTCTTGGATATTACAACCTTCTGGTTCCTTGAAAAGGTTTTTGAAAAACCTCTCCCCTACCTCCGTTTTTTCTTTAATGGAGCTAACCATTACCCCATTCATGTCCTTTATTGTCGAAATCGTGTTCGGGTTCCTTTTAAGGTTAGCTAAATTGTGAAAAAACTTAGTATTGTTGTCTCCTTCTTTTATCCAAATAGATCTACTTTTTATCCTTAGTAGCTCCTCCTCCCTAGCCAACAGTTCTTCTCTTTTTAATTCCTTTTCCCTAACCTCTTTTAGTTCTTCCTCTGTAAAAATTCCAAATTCATTTTGCTCGTAAATCTCTTTTAAGGAGTTTTCTACTTCCTTGAGTTGTTTCTGTTGATTGGCCGTGAAAACCCTAGCCCAGGGTTTTTTAACCTTCTTAACTTTTTGTAAATTTTTTGAAATCTATTTCATGAAGGTGATGTTAAGGTTTACAACCAGCAGGCTCCATGTATCTCCTATCAACTTTCGATAGTCTTCCTCCAACAACCAAGCAAGGTTAAATTTGAACGGGGTTGTCGGTTTCATTTCTGGGTTTTGAATTTGTAGGAGAACTGGGAAATGGTTTGACATACCTCCTACTTCAACCCATGTTCTTATTATCAAGTACACTAAAAGCAAATTTTCTGAAAGCAAAAATCTATCTAACCTTTTAGAGATGGCCTGATCCCTGCTTCTGTTGTTCCTCTACGTTGGGGTCAGCTTCAATGGTTGAAAGTCCACCAGCTCCTTGGATTCAAAGAGTTCCGCAAAGAAGGAGCTTATTCCATCATGGCAAGCTAGGGTTCCCCCATTTTCTTTCTTAAATAGTGTTAGATTCAGGTCCCCACCGAGAATCACATTCAATGGCTCCAACAATCCTGAGGAGAAGAATGTTTCCCAAAACCCTTTTCGATCTTGGTAGGGTCCGTACACATTATACATAGCATAATATTTCCTTGTGGTTTTGTCCTTGAGAACTGTTTTCAGCACTATGTTGTGTTTCACCACTCGCACTTCATCATACTCCTGATTCCACGCGGTTATCAGACCCCCAGAATGACCTTCCGAACTTATGTGTCCAAAGCTCCAACCCTTCAGCCACGACTCCAGAACTTCCTTATATTTTTCTCCCTCCATCATTGTTTCTTGAATAAAAATGATCACACATTTTTGAATGTCAATCATTCATTTTAGAGCTTTTAATTTGGGGGATCTCCCCAACCCCCTCGCATTGAAATATAGGATCAATATCAGGTGACCCTTTCCTAGGCCTTTCCTTCTCTAAGGGCCCTACCAATCGTTTCTTGCTTGCCATTCCTCACATCCACCTTAGCTTGTGATTTGGCTAATGCATTGTGAGATCTCCTTCCCAAGGTGACCTTGGCCATCTTGTCTGATGCTAAATCTCCAGACGACACTTGGTCTCTATTAGCCGCCACCTTTGACCACGTGTTGTATATTTTGTGTTTAATCCATTAAGGGGGCTCTTTAGGGGATGCCACCATTTTCCTCTATTACCCTCATTTCTACAGGTGTCTTTACACTGTTTAACCGGTGTCATCTCCTTATTTCCCGCATGCATGAGAATTGTTTTAGCTTGCATCGAGCTCGTCATGGTTTCCTTCATAGGAGTCAACACCTCTCTTTTATCCTACGGAACAATTGTCCTCGAAGGAGACTGTTCATGCCACACTAATGTTGTAGTATTGACATATGTGAGATTACCATGACTGATTTCTAGCTTACAGGGTAACACAAATAAGCTATCTTCCGTTGAGGTAGGTCTCTTCTCTTTAGTGGACACCACCTTTTTTCCTTTACTACCCTCGCTGCTACAGGTGTCTTTACACTCTTTAACCGGTGACATATCCTTATTTTCCTCATGCAAGACAATTGTTTTAGCCTGCTTTAGGCTTGTTGTGGTTTCCTTAATAGGAGTCACCTCCTCTCTATCAGTTTGCGAGACAATTGTCCTCGGAGGAGACTGTTCATTGCATATTAAGGTTGTAGTAAAAACATATGTAAGGTTTCCAGGACTGAGTTCCAGCTTACTAGGGAGTGTAGATAAGCTATCTTCCGTCGAGATTGGTCTTTGACCACCACCTTTTGACAGAGTCTTGTTTCTTTCTTTGTCTTATGCATTCTTCCCCCCTGATTTCTGAACTATTGTGGCCTTCACTCTGGGTTTGTGCAGTCCTTTTCTAGGTTCCCAACCTGTCTACAAGAGAAGCATCGAAAGGGAATTTTCCAATAGTCCAGCTTTTGTCGCCACCAACTCCCATGAAGCTCCAGATGAATTTCTTCATACAAACCATCGCATAGGTCTACTTCAATAAGAATTTCGGCGCACCTCCTGTCCACTTTCTGCTCCCAACCTTCTTCCAAAGCTACAAATTTACCAATTTTATCTCCTATTGCCTCCATTATCTCTTTTTTCCATAACATCATGGGGAGTCCTAGCAGAATAGCCCATATTTTCTGCACATTCTCAACTCCCTATTTGCATCAAAGTCCACACTCCAGTTCTTAAGAATTAAACCTGAGGGCCCCCATTTCCAGTTTTTTCCTAATAATAACTGCCTCGCTGCCTCTATCTTAATACGGAACAGAACCATCCTCTTGACAGAATATGGAATATTGGAAGCTTCTGCAAATGAGGACTCCAATTTTCTTGCATCCACATTCAGAGAGCAGTCTCGTCGACTATTTTGCTGCAAAACCTTCCTACCAAAGCTAAAGACAGGTATTCAGGTACTTCTGATAACAAAATATCCTTTCCTACTATTAATGCTGCTACGTGTTTTTTAGCTTTGGCACCTGTATGTTTCTTACTTTCGCCATCTTTAGTTGATATTATGACTGCACCTTCCTTCCTGCTTGAAAGATCGTTCCTGGATTTCTCTGGCGTGTGAGCGGATTGTACTGTTTGTTTTGGTTTCACCATTTGTAAGAATATATGACTCTGCCCTACCGGAGTAGTCGAGTCATAATCTACCTCATCTATCACCATTATGAGAGTAAGACTTCAAAAACTTTAAGATATTAAAAACTAAACCTTCAAGAACATAAATCCTTTATCTCCTCTTCTTCTATCCTTCGCTACTCCTTGCACTTTTTCCTCGAACTGTTCCCTAACCGCAGAGCCCTTAACCCCTAAGGCCCCGCCCTATATATATATATTATAACTTTTATTAATATGTTTGTTGTGCATAGTTAAGCTCATATTCAAAAGCATCAGAAAGTTTTAATAAATTAAATAGGAATAATAATTCATACAACAATTCATTTCTATAATGATTCTACTCTAAAGAGTTACATAGATTAAGAGTCTAAAGAGTTGCATAGATTAAGAGTCTATGGTTTCTAAATATAGGTCATAAGAATATAGAGGAAATGATGTCACCCACATTGTTTTTTTTCCATCAGAAAAAGACATACTTTTTTTTATTCATGTGAATAAAAAATTACATAGTCTCTCTCAAAGACATGGTCTTATGGACGTAGTTGTTCAATATCATGAATCTAGATAGTTCAGATTCAGTCCAAAATGACAAAGACATACAAGAACTAGGAGTTCAATACTAAGCTTCTAAACAACAAATATTCATAGACAAAATAAGATGATCATCAGTCTAAACTTAAAAAATGTTGATGGAACCCAAGTCAAATTAGTATGTTATCCATGACTTCTTCCCATAGCATAATGCCAATTTCTCCATCCAGCACCACTTTATAAAGTTGATCTGCCAACTGTTTCTACTCCCTAAAGATTAATTGGAAGTTGATGTTGAGATTTTTTTAATCATATATTGAATTCTTTTACACCAAGGAGTGAGAGTGAGCACTTGAAGATTGAAATCGCATGTATCCCATTTGATGGTGACTCTTGAATCACCAAACACCTGGAGGGAAACAAGACCAAAGAGTGTAGCAACTTTGCATAAGCACCGGAGAGCTAATAACTCTGCTTTCATATTCGTACATGTACCACAATCTAGTTTGAAATTGAAAGAGTGGATATTATTGATCATTAAGGCTACACCTGCAGCACAGAATCCATCTTTGGATGCCCCATCAAAATAGCCAATAGCACCAATTGGATGGATATCCTTCAAAGATCTGGGCCTGGAAAATGTAACAGGTGTAATATTGAATTCCTCAATCAACTTAATAATGTGGCTATAGATGCTATAGGAGCTCTAAAGATGATTTTCAAATAAGCACACATTCCTCACCCTCCAAATTTTCCAGGAAATGACAGCTAGCAGAGAATGATAATTTTTCTTGAGTTTGACCAATTTAAAAGACAGACATCAAAGTTCTGCCCCTCCCAGACTTGAGTGATGTTTAAAAGGAAACATATATTTTTCCAAATGTGAAGAGTAAACTCACATCTAGTAAGCAAATGATATGTAGATTCATTGGACTATTTGCAGAGAATACAATAACTAGGACCAACCCAACCTTTTCTCTTTAAGTTATCCCAAGTGTTCAGGAAATTTTGAAGTGCCAACTACATGAAACATTTTTATTTTAAGGGGATCTTCCATTTCCAAAGTGATTTGAATCACCATTTATGGACAGAGCTGAAAGTAGACTGAACAATAGCATGTATGCAGTTTTAGCAAAGATAATCCCAATTTGAGGGTTCGCTGCCCAAGTCAGAGAGTCTTCTTCCTTTGAGAGTCTACAACCTGCTAGGTTCAACTTCTTTATATAGGCCTCCCATTCCTGGTATGAATCTTGAACAAGTCCCAAGTGTTTGGCAGTGAACCAGTAAGAACAATCCTTGTTGCGCCATAATGGTCTTCTAATATGAGTCAGAGTAAAATACCCAATTTTGAATAGATAATTCTAAATAATTGGAGAGAGCTTATAATATTCTACCAAACCTGTGATCGGATCAATTCCAACTAACACATTCCTTCCATTCCCTACATTCCAATATATATTTGAACTAACTCTATGATATATTTTTAATAAACCTTTCCAGATTGGGGAGGTATTTATGTTGACCTTTTTGGGATTTCTAATCCAGTCAATGAGATTAGTATTCAAGTGTTTTCCTTTCAGGATATTAGACCAGATGGTATTTCTTGTCAATCCCCTCCAAAAACTTTTCATTCTTAGTGCATCATTAAACCAATGTAGGTTCTTAATCCCCCAACCACCCCAATCTTTCGTAAGAGATAGTTTTTCCCATCCAATCGTAATAAGTCTACTACTTTTAGGGCATTCAATCCATAAAAATTTGAAAATGAACCTTCTTAAAAGATTGATAATAGAAGTGGGGACTTGTAGAAGGGATAACTGGTAAACAAGTATACTTAGTAGAACAACCTTTGTAACTGTAAGCCTACCACCAATGGAGAGGAATCTGTAAGTCCAATTTTTTATTCCTTTTTCAAACTTTTCTATCAACCAATGCCAGTATTATGATCTGTAATTATTTGGTTTTATAAAGTAACCTAAATAATGGAGACCAACATCCAAATCACAAATTTTATACTGAACGATAGATGTGATATCCATTAATGTGCTCTTATCCTATTTGTTGTGATAAAGATTGGATTTGTTACTGTTGACTGTCATACCAGAAGCATTATAAAATAAGATGGTGACATGTTTATATCTTTGGCATTCATTTAGAGAGTCCAAACCACATAATATCACATCATCTACAAAGAGAAAATGGGTAATAGAGATATCCTCACATAATTTAATTCCTTTCACAATGCCGTTATCTTTGGCTTCATGAATAAGTCTGCTCAGACCTTCAATTGTAAGGAGGAAGAGCAGGGATGAAAGTGGGCACCCCTGTCTAACCCTTCTTCCACTTTTAAAGAAGGTTGAAGGAGCTCCATTTACCAGAACTGCAAATTGTGACGAAGAGACACAAGCCATTATCCAATTAACAACCATAACAGGAAAGCCAATTTGAATAAGAACTAATTACCTTAAGAAGACCCAGTCAACTTTGTCAAAGGCTTTTTTCGAAATCCATTTTCAAAATAAAATCCCTCAATTTCTTTTGCTTGATGGTATGTATGGTCTCTTGAGTAATTCCTATAGCATCCATAATTTTCTTGTCATGAAGAAAACCAAATTGCTCATAGGAGACTGCTTTTGAAAGAATTGGTTTAATTTTTTTTCTATAATTTCTTATATAAGCTTGTAAAGAAGATTACAAAGAGGTATCGAGAAAAAGTCTGCAAAACAAACATGTTTATTGCATTTGGAAATCATTGTAGTGCAAGTTGATTTTAGTGCTCCTGAAACGAAGCCTTCAGTTCTGGAGAATTCAACCATGGCAAGCAACTCTTTTCCCATGATATCGAAGAAGTGTAAAAATATTTCAACTGTCCACCCATTAGGGCCTATAATTTTTTCATTTTTAAACTGATTCAATGCTTGTTGAACCTCCTTTATTAACACTTGATCTTTCACATGATTTATGTCTTCTTCATTAATAAAAGTGGGATACAATCTGATAGTATTAAGTTGTGCTTCAAGAGAGGCTAGACCATCCTTTTTTAAGATCTTTTTCCAATCTTTGAAGTTGTAACTTGTTCCTAACCTTTCACAATGTTCCCATTATCATATGTGAGTTCCCATATCAAATTCAGGTTTCTCCTTTATGATACAAAAGAATGGAAAAACCTGGTATTATTGTCTCCAAGATTGATCCAAGTTTCCCTACTTTGGAGTCTCCAATCTTTTTCTTCCTGCTTCAATATCAATTTTTTTCTTTTTTTCCAAATCTTTGATTAAGATAAGTTGTTATTCAGATACAGAGTAGTCAAAATTCTTCTGGTGAATAATTCTTATTTGTTTTCCAAGAAGGGAGAAGTCTTCCCTATGTTTGGATTTCTTGGAATTGACAGCTTCTTTCAGGAATTTAAGCTTGTAAACCAAATGATCCATAGGATTGTTATTTTCATTATTCTTATAGGATAACCAAGAATCATGAACAAATTTATAGAAATCTTCATTCTCAAGCGAAAAGCTGTTAAATTTGAATGGGTAATTCTGTTTAGAGGAGCTTCCTTCAAATTGTAGGAAAATTGGACAATTATTAGAGATTTTATTTAACCCAACCCAAGTTCTATATCCATGAAAGCTCTAAAACAATGAGATCTTAGCAATGAAGCTGTCCAATCTCTTGTGAATGTAATCCTTCCCACTCCTGTCGTTTGACCAGGTTGGTTCTAACACCAGTGGATTAATATCAATGAGATCAAAGTTTTCCAGGAGCTCTTTGAAATACGATGCCATCGAATCCAATTTAGAATTATGTCCCCAAACCTTAGCTAGAGACAGGGTAAAATTGAAGTCTCCCGCAAAAATAAGGTTTCCAGTGCTTAATAATCCTGAACAAGATAAAGAGTCCCAGAAACAAATTATATTTTTATATCGGGTATAAACATTCAAAATACCTAATTGTAGGTCAATTAAACCTATATTTCCTTCCAAAAGAGTTCCCCAATTTGTTTTAAAAGGTTTCAGATTTGTAACTCTAGGTTCCATCATGATAGAAGGCTTCCCGACAAAACCAAAGCGCTAGCTACTGACAGTTCCCAAATAGGAAGGATATTAGCCATTATTTCAATAGATATAGTATCAGGACACATAATCTCTTGCAGTAGTATAATATCAGGGATAATATCAGAGATAAGTTTGGTTAGGGCCCTAACCCTTTCATCCCTACCCAACCCTCTTACATTTAGTGAGAGGAAGGTCATTTGGTAAATATAATAGGGGGGTTCAATGCTCCAAGTTCCCCAGATGTAACATATACTACAGAATCTTTCCCTGCACCTGCTTCCTCCAGTCTAGTAGATAAAGGTTTATAGCTCAACAAGTCAGCGTCCAACGAAGGAGGTTTGGAGTTTTTTTTCCCTAATAGTGACATTTTGGAAATGGATAGATTGAAGAGGGTTGACTATAGGGATCGAAGACGGGTTCTTTGAGAAAATATCAAGAGGGGTTTTATAGTATTGAACCTTTGTAGGAAGATAACTGCTTTCTTTTAATATTTCAACATATAAATCAGACTGGCTATTTGAAACAAGGAGAGGCTTAAAAAACTTATCAGCTAAAATGGCATTAGGGTTGGAAGCTGGTGAGGTTGGTTCAGGTGACATAGGCTTCAAAGAGCTTAAGGGATTATCCCTTTGATCCAATGAAACCCTAGAAGAGGCAATGTCAAAATATTGAACCAAATTTATTGCTGCAGGTGGGGCTTGTACATATTTGTCTAAGTCAAGTTAAGTAGAGACTAACTCAAACCCTACAACAATTGACTCAAAAGGTTCTACCTTAACAGGTTTCCAAAAAACAACATTTTTTTGGAAGATAGCTTAGAATCTAGGTCTTTTTCAATAGAGGAGAAAATTTAGTTCGACGTCTTTAGTAAAGTCTTCATAATGAGTAAAGGAGTCAATAGAGATCTTACCCGGGACAACTTGAAGGAATTTTTGTGTGGAGTTGTAGAGTTGCAGACCTTTTCTTGACAGTGAGGCTGATAGATAGGAATAAAGTGTAACTGAAGAATTTTGAAAGTCCCCAACGAGTAGTTGAGGGAAAACAGCTTTGACAGGGCCCATGTTTTGGCAGAAGTAACAACGAAAAAGGAGCGTGAAGGTAATCTAGCTTCTACAAAAACACCTTAGTGCCCTAGGTCACTTCAATTTCCACCAGCAGTCCCTCCATGATATCGAGCTCGACAATAACCCTAGCCATGGTTTTTTTCACACTAAAAAGGGATTTTTTGTCCACCCTATTAAACCTTCCCACCGAATTAGATAGTCCTTCCAGAACATTTGACATCCAAATCTCTAACGGAAACCATGGTAACAACATCCAAAAGTGCCAAATGGTTTGTCGATCCTTTGCAGGATTAAAGGAAATGTGCCACCACTTCAAGACCAGTGAGCCTTCATTAAACAACTAAACCCTACCTAGGATTTTCAATAACTTATCTTCCTCTAGAAAGATAAATATAATCCAACCCTTGATCAATAAATTTACACGTGGGGCATATCCAAATTCTGGGACCCAAAACTTATTTACCCAAACTTGCAGGTCTTCTTTTCTAAGTTTTGATGATTTGACTTTGCCCACTAATGCCTATTTAGAAAGCATTTCTACACGGTCTAACTGGTTGACTTATGCTCCTAGTTCAAACCTTGCTATGCTAGGCCTAGATTTTATAGCTTTTGTTTTCCGTCGAAATCTATCCCTTTCACCAGTAACAGGGAAGTTATTTTTTTTCCTCAACTGTAGATGAATGTGTTCTTCTTGTTTCAAGCCTATGACTGGGGAAAGTTTTGTGAAACCTTTCACAGTAGTGAAGCTCTTTACATATTATGATAAGTGTTGTAAGTCTTCGGCATCATCAACTAGATAGGGATCTGTCGAAACCTTAGCGAAAGGGGAATTTTTAGAGGCTTTGTGCAAAAGCTTGACTGGTTCCATCGAAGACCACTAATGAATCCTGTCTAAAGTGAGTGAAAGCTCGGACGAAGGTCATAAAGTGCCCTAGATGGATCCCAAGTTTCCACCTGACGTCACATCCAGGGGAGCGCTAGGGTTAATGAAAATAGGAAATGAAACCTTTTTCCACAAACCACAAATACCATCAAGACAATGAGGTAAAAACCAAGAAAAACCTATAATGGAAATAAAATGAGGTGAAATATATCAGAAAAACCAACAATAGTTCCCACTTTTTTCTCTGGGTTAGTACTAGGTTGTTCGGTACCCGAACAACTGAACTCCAAGTCTGATACATTTTCTCATTTACCTCTAGAATAGAATTTCCATAGCCAAACCTCGCCAAACCCTAGAATATGCTCCAATTCTCGTAGATTTTTCCTATGCCATCCACATTGTTAATTGGGAAAAATATGCTAACCAAAATAAATTAAAACCTTTAAACGACGAGTAAGAAAGTTGAAACTATACAATCTTTGTAATTTAAATGGTCAAAACCTACTCTATTTGTCAATTCAACATTTTTAACAAAATCTATATATAAGTGAATAATGAATTATCTATACTAGTAATAATATGTATGTTTATTCCTTAAATAAAACTTATCAACCTTATAACAAATATATAAAAATTGCTTTATTAAAAAGTTGAAGATTGTGGATGTCCATTCACATATTTTATTGATTCTAGTTAACACATATGTGATGATAATTCTTCATAATACCCAACCTTACCAACAAATATGGAACTCAATGGATCAATCTTTCCATATCCATTTAAAAAGTGACCTTTATGTCTTCAATAATATCTGTGACTTTTATGTATGTCTTCAATAAAATCCTCAATGAGGATGAGTAAGTATTTAAGTATAGTATTTAAGTATAGTATTTATAGTATTTTAGTTTTGAATGTAAAAAGTGATATTTATGTATGTCTTCAATAATATAAAGGATGAGTAAATGTTCAATTATAGTATTTATAAAACTTATTTAATTATTAGTTAAAAATAAAATAAGTTAACAAGTAAATAAAAATATTTTTTCTAATGAAAAAATTTGATTTATTATTATTTTTTTAAATTCTAATATCTTAAAATAAGTGAAATATGAAGAAGTTAAATTCTCATCATAAATATGGTGTTTCACAATCTTGTTTAGTATACTTAGTATTAAGCAACATGAGTACTAATTTCACCTTAAGAACATGTTCACAATAATTTCACACTTTTATAACAACATAATAAATCCATGGGAATTAGAAAAAACAATTATGTCATGGGTGTTTTTATATATTGTGTCTTGTACCATGAAATTAATAAAATAGATATTTGTGTTTACATCCACATAGTCCTTGTAGGATCTATGGGACCAAGAATTACTAAAAATTGCATTTGCATCATTGTTGTCATTTATTTCAAGGATATATCATCCTACACTATACTCACTTTTTTGGTGGTGTATAAAACCTCCTTAGTATAATTGCATTTTTTTTGTTAAATGAACCTGTAACCTACTCAAACGTTTATGATGAATTGAGTGTTTCCATCTTCCTACTTCATACATAAGACAATCTACCATGTGTTCTCAATTTCTCCTTGGTTTGTAATGTAGTTATAGACTTTCTATGTGATGAAAACTCAACCTAAATTGAGAATGTAAATGTTTTTTTATGCATAGAGATTCTCTTAAAAATGTTGTTGTTCTATGTAAATAATACAATTCTTCAAAAAATATAATTCAAAATTATTTATTCTTTTATTTAATGTTTATGTTAAACTTTTGTTTTCAATAGATTTATTTGAATCTAGTATTGTAATGTAAGTTTATAAGTACATACATAATCTTCATTGAGACATGCAAGAGACATGCAAGTGATTTAGATGAGATACATGTAAAATGACACATCGAAATTATTTCAATAATGAGAATAAGGAAAATTATCATCCTCATTATCTTTCAATACTCTCTATCATATAAACGCTAACCATGCATGCCCTAAAATCTTACATGATGAACATAACTTTTAAAAAAAACTATTTGTTTAAACAATGTAATGAAACTATTAATAAAACCAAATCCATAGAACAACATTCATCAAATATAACTAAATCATAAATAAAAATTAATGTAACTTTTTGTTGATAGCTATTATGTTACCTGGCATGCAAATGCAACATTAACTTCTATTAAAATGCTCCTTTGAACACAGAAACCCAGAGTAGAAGTCCATGTCCATAAATTTCAAAGGATGTAATTTGGGGGAAAGCATTAAATTAATGCAACCTTTTTCAATAATCCATTTATTTCCATATCAAATGAGGTTGCGGGTCATATGGGTGACATGTGAAATTCTTTGTATCTTCTCATTTGTCGATAGTTCAATATCTTTTTTTTATCCGTGAATAATGTTTTTATGTTTGATCTGGTAAGTTTTTTTTTAAGATGATTGGTTAGACTTCTACATTGCGTTTGTTTGTATTTTAATTATTTTAAATTTAATATAAATATATTTTAATTACATAAAATTAATTTAGACTTTAAACTCTTTTCAACTTAAGTTTGAACATTATAAATCTTTTTCAAAATTCATATTGTACAATATAAATATCTTCATAATATCTCATTTATATTATATTAATATATAATCAAAGTGAGTCATTTCAATTCAAATATAATATTAGCAGGTGCACCGAGAGAAGTGAGGTGCTCTTTAACTCAGTATGAAAGAGATTATGCCACGTTAGTTGTGGAGCCTAATCTTCTTGATTCAAGAGTTCGTGTTTGGATCACGGTACCATGATGGGGGTGTGGGGGTGAGAGATTATGCCACTTTAGTTGTGGAGCCTAATCTTCTTGATTCAAGAGTTCGTGTTTGGATCCCAGTACCATGACGGGGGGTGTGGAGGCCTTGCCCTCCAATAAAGTCGACATGGGGGGTCCAAGGGAAGAAAGCACCATTGTGGCAAAAATTTAGGTTAAAATGCCTTGTAAAATGTTTTAATTTCATAGTCATGACTTGGTCAATAATGGGTGATTTACGGGACCATGGTTTTGGGTAGCTCTTGGTATTTTCCCATGGTATTCCCTTTATAAAACAAAGACATTGTAATATGACTGTGTATTGTATTGTAGCGTAGTGAAAAATGATTTATGTTATTATGAGAGAGAGATTGTTAGAGAGTGAAGAGGAAGTGCAGCAGGTTGTATCCCTTCATTTTGTTGGATGGTATAACAATAAATGATTATCCCTTTCTATATGGACGTAGCACATCTTTGGTGAACCACATTATATTGGTGTCTCTCTTGTAATGTGTTTATGTGTTTAATATTTGCATCTTGTTTATTGTTATTGCTCTGCGATCTTGTTTTCTAACAAATAGATCCAATAAGTAAGTAATATAGATCCAATAGTGCACGGTATAGAACAGGATGTTACAAAATAGACAGTAGTTTTGGTTCTGGAATAGATCCAGTAAGTGTGTTTTTACTATTTTGGATCAAGGTTGTCGAAATGTCTTGGACTTCAAATTTAAGTGGGCCAACAAATTGGTGCATCACGACTAGTTGGATAGTGTCGCACTTTGGAATATCTTCTTTGTGGGATGCCCATTAGCGAATAGGAGTACCTATAGGAGATTCAAGGAAACTTAAAAAAATAAATTACAGAACTAGGTGAATGACATAATTGTAAATACACCGCCTAGTTTTTGAAATATTTTTAATAATAATTTTATTTTTCAGAAGCAGGTCAACGACAGAACGGAAAATATATTGCTTGTGTTTTTTCTTTCTTGAAAGAGGACAATATTGTAGGGACACACCCCCATACAAACAAAGCATCATGAAATCCAAATGCACAAATTACAATAGCTATGTAAGCTCTATGGATGTCTTCTCGATACAATTGAAAAATCTTGCTACACTGAATACACATCTATAGGCACAGACATGCCAACACATGGCATCATAATTCCAATTCAGAACACATGCTACACTTTACATCATATTTCCATTTTAGAACAGATGTCATTGTATTCTCATTCTCGAAACACATGGATATGTTCGGCCAACAAATGGCAAGCAAGCGTTGGGTACATGTAACTCTAAGAAATGCACTATTACATAAAATATAGATTGCACCAATACAAAAGGAGAACTCGGTTGGTTACAAATATCTCGACCATTATTCCTAGGATCTTCATGAATGTTTGAATGATGCACTACTTTAGGAGGATGCACATATATAAGAATTTGAAGCCGAAATGACTCAACAAGGTCCCCATATGGACACACTACAATCTCTATTAGCTTTTCCTAGGTAGACCCTTGATCAATTATCTACCAAAACAATTATCTCAATATCAATGTTGTTGTCAATCTGTTGAATAATCCTTCAAGATCTCATTGTAATGAACATTTCAATTATTGGTTATTAGATTTTGGTTAATAATCTCGTTATCTAACTATATATAATTGTATTACACTTTTATATAATGTAATACTCTTATTTGATATAAATATAATTTTTGTTGTGAAGTTTATTTTCACAGGCCTGTATCATATATCATTCGTATAAGAGCCTGGTTGAGTGAGAGGGAGAGACCCTGCAAAATTGGTGAGAGAGAGGGAGAGCATCTGCACAAAGAAGAGAGAGTATCCTGCTAAAATGTGCACTGGTTGTTGAGAAGTTGTTAAGAGAGAGCCCCCGCGTAGAGAAGACAGCTTGTTGGAATGTGCATTGGCCATAAATTGCAAGGCTTTTAGGGGCAATAGCTGAATATTTTGTATCAATCAAATTCAGAGTACTTCTCCATCACTTTACAATAGATTGCATGTTAAGGAGAGTACAAGAAAATCACTGCAAGAGAAAGCAACAGTGCATATACTGTAAGTACTTGACTCGACAAATTTTGCTCAGTCGAAATGAATTATTTAATTTTAATTGTTCTATTAATATTATCTAGTAAATTAAATTACCTTGAATGGTTTCAAAAAGATAAAATACCCTTATTTTTAACGACATGTGGGATGGAATTTTTGAATATTATAATTTGGAAAACAAGAAATATGTAGAGGCTACGACAAGTGAAGTGGACAAAGGAGCTCCAATTCCACCTACTTCTTCCAAAGAACTCGTTATCCGAAAAACCAAGGACAAGAAAGATTATGCTTTGATCATTTCCTATAAATGAAGAAGTAAGTAGACATTTAGTTTCTAGCGAAAATTCCAGGGAAGCATTAAAGAAATTAAAATATTTGTATGAGTCACATGTTGAGCTAGAAATCATACAATTGTTAATGAATTTATTTAAGTTAGAGTTGAAAGATAATGATCCTATGAAACTTTCTTCTAAAATTAGAGCCATTCTCCATGAAATTGATGTGACTGGTGTAAAATTTGGCATTCAACTTACTGCCTTTATTAAATCTTTTTACCCTTCCTATACTCACTATCTAGAATCCCTTCAATCAAGTGGCCAAATGAAAGATATGACCTTTTAAAAACTTGTTGAGAAAATTGCAGAGAGAGAGAAAGCAGTTGGGAAGAAGGAGTCTAATCCCATTGAAGAAACTTTGTATCTCACAAAGAAAGGAAAAAAGTAAAAGGAAGAATTTACTAAGGATGACAACAGAAGAATAGGTCAAGGTAGAGGAAAGAGAGGACAGTCCAGAGGAAAGGGGGGAATATAATCAAGAAGGGAGACAAGGTTATAGATGTGGAAAATCTAGTCATACTGTCAGTTATTGTAGAACTCCTTAGGAGAAAATTGTTAACAAGAAAAATCAAAATTAATATAAAGGTAACAATAAAAGTAACCCTCATGAATCTGCACATTATATTGTAGCACATTGTAATATTGACATTAATGAAGTTCTTAGTACTTCATTTTCTTCTTAGAATGACATTTTGTTGTTAGATACTAAATCCACATGCCATATGGCATTTATAAAAGACTTCTTTGAGAAATTTAGTGATCAAGTTGATGGAGTAGTACATTTGGTAGATAATACTCAGTTAAAACCTTCAATAATTGGTTCTGTTAGACTTAAATTACCAGGACTTATTGATTACATACTTTCTGATGTTCCTTATATTCCACTATTGAAGAGAAATTTGATATCCCTTGTGCATATTAGACAACAAGGTCATTCAAAACATGTGTTTGATGGTATTATTGAGATTATAAGAGCTTCTGGTAATGTAATTGTAATGGCTGGAGTGGAAGATGACAAACTTTTAAAGTTCAAAGGTACCTCATCCAATTCACATAATTCTACAAATTTGGCTTAGCATATTGGTAATTTATCTTCAAGCTTGTTATGGCATGCTAGATTTGGTCATATTAATTATGATAGTCTCATACTTATAAAAGAGGAAGGAGTTCAAGGGATTCCTATTATTCCAAGATAGATTTCCCAATGTGATTCTTGCATTTTAGGAAATCACAATAAACAACATTTTCATGACTCTATGTCTTGAGCTTGTAGAAAGATAGGCCTTATTCACTCAGATTTGTGTGGGTCCATGCTTGTTCCATCAACAAATGGTAATAAATATTTAATGACTTTTATTTATGACTATCCAAGAATGTGTTGGGTTTATTTATTAAAAGTAGAATCTTAATCTTTTGATACATTCAGAAATTTTCATTTGTGGATTAAAAATGAAACTCAACTCAATATTGGAACCCTTAGAACTAATAATGGTGGTGAATATACATCTCAGGATTTCAAAAAATATTTGGAGGACAATAGTACTAAACATTAAACCATTTTTCCCTATAATGCATAAAAAAATGGTGTGAAAGAACATATGAATATGATATTGTTGATTATGGTAAGATCCATGATGCTTTTTAAGGATTTTAAGTTAATGTTTTGGGGAGAAGCAATTCTTTGTGCTATCTACATTAAGAATATAATTACTTTGCTCCACTAAAAACTAAAAATCCTTATGAAATGTGGAATAAGCATCTTCTAGTTGTCAAACATTTTAGAATTTTTGGTTCCACATGTTATGCTGTAATTCATGAGCAGCAAAGAAATCAATTGGAAGCAAGTAATCAAAAGTGCATTTTTGGGGGATATTCTAATACTTCCAAAGCTTATAAATTGTATGATGAAGCAAAAAGGAAGTTTACTATTTATAGAAATGTTATATTTCTTGAATTTAACAAAGATGCACTCACTATTAACAAACAACTTGCTCGCCTTGATATATTTCACTCTAAAAAATTCTATCAAGAAAGGGATAATGAACTTCCAAATATTGAAGGGGGTATTCTTGTTCTAGGTCAATCTTGGAAATTTCCTTATTCTAATGCACAAGCTCTTGTAAACACAGAGGATAAAAAATTTGATGATATTGTTGATGGAATGGATAAGTTAAGTCTCAAAGATAATGAAGAACCTATTTGAAATATTCTTGAAACAAAGAAAACACTACAACAACTAGTACGCAGATCAATATGAACCAAGACACTTCCAAGAAAGTATGATTATTTTGAACTTGGAAAAACTGTGACATGCAGTTCTGCAAAATATAATGAATAAAATGAAGGGGATGATAGTTCAAGCTTGGGTAACAATTCCCCTAGTTCTTATGATTATGAACTAAACTTTGTGATGTTGATGAACGTGCTTCTTTTTAAGAAGAAACAACTAGTGATGCATGGAGAAGTGCAATGCAAAGAGAGTATGATGCTCTCATAAAAAATGAAACTTGGAGGTTGGTGGACCCTCCAATTGGAACCAAACTTGTTGGATGCAAGTGGATATATAAGAACAAGTATAAATCATATGACACACTTGAAAAACACAAAGCAAGACTCTGTAGAAAAAGGGTATGCTCAAAAAGAAGGTGTTGACTACACAGAAACCTTTGCTTCTACAACAAAGTGGGGCACTATTCAAACTTTGTTTTCTTTACCAGCACAAAAAGGATGGAAAATACATCATATGGATGTTAATACTACCTTCTTGAATGGAGACTTGAAAGAAGATTCCAATATGACTTAGCTTGAAGGTTTTTCTATCAAAGGTCAAGAGAAGAAGGTATGTAAATCGGTAAAATATATGTATTGTTTGAAGCAAGCACCCTGATCATGGTGTGAAAAGTTAATTGAACATCTTCTCAAGTTGAACAACAAGCATTTCAATATAGATGATGCAACTTTATTTTTCAAGAAAGTTGGAAGATCAGTTGTATATCTAGTTTTCTAGGTAGATGATTTGCTTATCATAGGAAATAATGATGATTATATATCCTTTATTAAAAGGGAGTTGAAAAGGGATTTTGATACGACATATTTGGGATTGCTAAATTATTATTTAGGAATCGAAGTATATCAAAAACCAAAGCACATTTTTATTTCTTAGAAAAATATACTGGAGATTTATTAAGCAAATTTGGGATGTAGGATTGTAATTTTATTTCTACTCCAATGAAGAAAAATCTAAACCTTACATTAAATGAAGGAAGTGCACTCAAATATCCAACAAAGTACAGGTAGCTTGTTGGAATTTTAATTTATCTTGCCACTACTCGTCCCAGTATAACTTTTGTTGTAAAAATACTTTCCAGGTTTATGAATCATCCCTGTGAAGGTCATTGGGATGCAGTAAAAAAAGTGCTCAAATATTTAAAAGGAACTCAATATTATGGCATAAAATATTCTAAATAAAGAGCATGGGGTGTCTACTTCAAGTTCTGAGTTTGTTGGAGATAAAGAGCATGGGGTGTCTAATTTAAGTTATTTGATGAACCTTTGATAAACAACTATCACTTGGATATCACAAAATAAATATGTTCTTATTGATTCTACAACTGAAGCCAAATATAATAGCTCAAGCCACAAAACAAATAATTTGGCTTCATAAAATACTTGAAGACTTGTAGGAGAAACAAATGACTTCCATGCATCTCTTTGTTGATAACTCTTCTGCAATTCAATTGCCTAAGAGTCCCAAATTCCATGATCGAACCAAACACATCAAAACCAAATATCACTTGATTTGACATCATGTTGAGGCCAAAAACATTGATATGACACATTGTTCTACTTCATAGAAAATCACACATATATTTAGGCACTGGACCGTGGAAATTTTGAAAAAATCAGAATGCAACTTGGCATGTCAGATGTTCCTTTGGATTAAGGGGGGAATGTTGACTAATCCTTTGGGATCTCACTATAATTAACATTTCAGTTATTGGTTATTATATTTTGGCTAATAATCTCTTGCAGTATTGGATGTTGGAGTCTTACACTTCTATATAATGTAATAATCTTCTTTGATATCAATATAATTTTTGTTTTGAATTTTATCCTCACGGGCCTGTATCATCTATCACAAGCGACATTGACATTTTCTAGGAGACCTCGTCTATAGTCTTCATGAACAGATATCTCTTTTCAATGGATCTTTAGTGGAAGGATCCCATACCTAATTACATGAATAATGGCACTCGAGATTCCAATATCATAGTGGATACCAATATGGAGATCCCTTCATAGAGGTTGTGACCCATTAGCATAAGTGGGTAGTCGAGATATACATGCTAAGAACAAGGCTCACTAGTGCATCTCTTGTTCGGTTACAATGAGAATGGTGTATTTCTCTATTGCTAGTGAATCTTCTCGCTTTGGATCTTCTTCTCACATTGGAACTTAAACCAAGTGAAGTAATCGAGGGTGGAGTAGGTGAAGATGGAGCATTGGGCTATTAGGGATTCAAACTTTACACCTTCCTTAACATGCCTACGCAACGATCCAACATACCATTTTTCTTATCATTGAAACTCCAGAACTTCAGTAAGAGGAGCATGTTTGTGCAAACTATCCACCGATCCATTTTGCTTGTCATTGATTTGGGTGCTGCAATGATGTTATTGATGTCATGTTGATAATAGTTCAAGGCTTCGGAACCACCCTCAAGAGGAGCGAACAGAAGGAACTAGAAATTCCATGTTAATTTGGGTGTCTCTGATTTCCAAGGCATGGGCACTCATGCTCCAATGAGGAGCCACCGAACATCCTTCTCAACAAAAAATTCAATCACAAGGTCTCCAATTTTAACATGTTGAAGCTCCTAAATGATGAAATGATTGAGGTCAATGCGAGGACCTGACACTAGAGTGGATTCGATACTCCATCACCACTAAGAAATGTGATTTCTACAACTTCAATATAGTGTTGTTGGAGTTGGTGTTAGGATGGAAGAACTTTGATCCCTCGTCCTTTGATTCTCAAATATTTTATTTCTCGGCCTAGTCCATGTTGAGGGTACTAGAGGAATAAGTGTTGGAAAACTTATGATGGAAAACTTAATTAAGAAAAGGTATGCAACAAAAATTTATTTTGAATTCTTTTCAAAGGATTTTTATTAGGCTACTAGTTTCTAGAATTTCATAGGGCCCTACACAGAGGTATGCCATCCATGTAGTGGTGATAGCCATGCAGATGTGTGAAGCATATTCAGTGTACATTACATATTGAGTGCCACATAGAAATGCGCTCTTCCATGTAGAGATGAAATATGCACTAGTGTACATTACTTGTTGAGTGCCACACAAAAATGCACTCTGCCACATAAAAATGCGCTATGCATTGCATAGTGCAAGTTTGGTCTCAAACATATGTAAGTAAAAATTAATGTTAGTACTACATAGCATACTTAGATTTCATAATAGTGCAAGTTTGGTCTCAAACATATGTAAGTAAAAATTAATGTTAGTACTTCATAGCATTTCTTGGCTTTCTTAACTCTAGCATCAGTTTTTAGTGTAATGCCCATGTTTTCCAATAGTAAAGATACTAGAAATTACATGTTTATTTTTTCCTGCCTAGGGATGAGGCCAAATAATACCATCAAAATTTAGATTGGTTGAGATAAATCTGTACTATATCCTTGAAGGAAAAACTTTGAATAAAATTGTGGAAACAATTAATATATGCTTCGGTCTGTGTGCAAAGTAGATGAAAAAAATGGCATACCAATTACTAAAGTCCATGTTGCTTATGGGAAAGGACAAATAAGAGGGTGATTAGTTAGTAATTTATCATGATGGAAAGCATCTAAATGAAAATGGGAATGCCAAAGTGAAATGGGATATTCTCATATTAAACTTAAGTTGCATTGTCTTGATGATCACCTCATTTTTTTTGTGATTTCTCGCCTCATTTTTTTAAGTAATTTCTCTACCATTGGTAAGAGGTTCAAGCATTCCGAAAACAAAAAGTAAGTAATTTTTTATGTACTCTTAAGATTTTGAATCATTTTATAATTTATCATTCATATATATGTGTGTTTTTCTCTATAGATTTTAGAAGTTATAAATGGTATGTACACATAATGTATTTTTTTTAATAAGTAAATTAAAAAAATGAAAACATTAGGAAATATTTTATGTAGTCAATGGTCTATCATATATATGTTTCCATATAAATTTAGAAGCTATAAATGGTATGTACACATTTTTTCTTTCAAATGAGAAAATGTAAAGAATGAAAAAACTGGCAATATTTTATGTAGTATATGTTCTATCATATATAAGTTTCCATATATATTTAGAAGTTATAAATGGTATGTACACACAATTTTTTTTTAATGAGTAAATGTAAAGAATGAAAAAAATAGGTATGTAGTCTAATTTTTCTTTTTTCTTTTTGTCAAACACCCATAAAATTGTGGTATTTAATTCATGTAAGTTTTAAACCAAGAAAGTGAAACAACACATATAGATTCTTAATAGAAATAGAAAGAATGGCAATGGCACACACATAATATATAGATATTTACCCTGTAAACCCTTAATTGGGAATTCCAATGTAACTGGAGATGCACCTCTTTCTTATTCATTATATAACTTGACCATTCACAATACAATATGTAGGTATTCTATACGAAACCCTAATATATTAAACCAAATTAGATTACAACCATAATATTATTCCAAATTAGATTACAACCCTAATCCATTAACTACAATTAGATTACAATGAACCAAAAAAACATTTATAGAAAAAACACAAAAATAACTAAAACTAGACCCAATAATATAACACATATCCAACAATCAAGGACAGCCAAAAAAACATTGATAGAAAAAACACAAAAATAACTAAAACTAGACCCAATAATATAACACATCTCCAACAATCAAGGACAAAGGCATTTGAGTTGCACAATTTTATATACATTAGTAGAATAAAGAATTAATGAGCTTTAAAATTGTGATTAAATATATTTCAAGTGAACAATATAAAAAATCATACCAAGAAACAAAAGAAATCCATGATGGATTAGTTTCCATATGTGTTCCATAGTTATAGAAAAGGAACAATGTGGAAGAAGTAAATAAATTTGAAAATCATAATATGTAAATTTGACAAAGCATTCAAATGTGATTTTTCTTTATTTCAAAACATAAAAAATATTTTTTGTTCATTACATTTTGGGTTTCATCATCATGCTATCAACACTATTGTTTAAATCTCAACAAACTATGTAAACTCAAGAATATAATAATTGAGATATTAATGGAATTGGGATATTGTGATTCTTCTATTTTAACAGGAAAAAAATATTATAGTTCATAATTTTATTGATAAAATTTTGAACCATATTGTTCATTGACCTTTAAATTCATACAATAACATCATCATAACATTATCCTCTAATTAATTGACATCCTGTTGAATTCTTCCCACTACTTTTTTAATGAAAAAAACTACAACTATTACATTCATTCATATCTATATATTCATGAGATTCTATTCCATTTTTAAAACTCCATCCTTTCCCTATGGGAATATGTATGCCTCTAAAGGTCCCAGATCAAGTTCCTTGATGTTTTCTTTATCAACCTCCTAAAGTTGTGCACTGGCCTCTTCTAGTTGCAACCCCTATTTGGAAAGTAATTTTTATGCATGTTCTATTCCCAGAAAATATGATGGAAAGTGATATCATCAAAGAGGTGAAGTAGTCTACATGTATCCTCGTATATTGGTCTTAAAAATATATTCTTAGGATTTAAATTTTTTTATCCAATCTATCACAAGGAGCAAATCCCCGAACACTTGTAAATTCATAATCTTGTAATGTAAGGCTAGCTTCAAAGTCATCTATATAGTTGTAAGTTTCTCCATGTTGTTTGTGGCATGTCCAATGCCTACAAATAATTTATACCATATAGTCTGGGTCATAGATCAGTCTTCTTAAACCCCCATACCTGGTCTACCTGCATTAGCACCATTGAAATAACACCATGACATTGTCTTGTCCATGTAATTCGGCACAATATTTTTTTTGTTTCATCTTCTTCTGATTTTGTGGAAAGTGCTCCAAAATAGTTAAACTTTTAGTGACATATACTTGTGGAGGAATAAATGTATCATGGTATATCACTTTGTTCCAGGCTATCTAGGCCCCTTAGATCAAAAGTGTAGGCATTGCTTTATAATCCTTGAAAGTTAAGTTATTCATCCATTGCTGAAAAAACATCACTAAGATCATCCCCTTCCCATATAAACTGAACACGTGTAATATCAGATACATACCTCCAAATCTCAACCTTATAATAGAATCCAATGAATATGTGATTTATATACTCACAATCCGTGAAACATAGGGGGTGTCTACTAGGACCCAACCCATGGATTTTTATAAGGTGGTTCCAAATAGGAACCTTTTGTGCCATGGAAAGTCACATGAAAATTTTATATTTAAGAACAAAATTAAATGCCCAAATAGGTCCCATCCACCATTTTGGAGGATGACGAATTTCTTCTTCACGCAACAAATGATAGCCATACTACGGTTGATATGTACCCCAACATGGATTTTTGGTCCATAATATAGTATCCTCCTCATCTGTGATGTGAATATGGAATTATTCAAGAGACCTAATGTAACAGTCCCATATAGCTTTGACCCCTTTCTCAAACACCAAATATTCAAAATATAACCATGCTTGATGAAAAGGAGTTGAAGCGTGTTGATTAATAATATGAAATAAGAAGATATAGCCATTATCAATAAAATAGTCAATGATATGCCTAGGAAATATGTTATCATTATTGCACCCTATCCAAGAATTATGTCCCAGTCTAAAGTTTCTCCCAATTCTAATTTTCCAGGAAATCCAGTCACCTATGGTATCAAAAGAAGAAAATAGAGCTTCCAAAAAATGGACGCATTCCTCCTCTATTTGTCCCTCGATCTGAGCCAATCCGGTATTGTCATTGGGTAAATATATTTATGATGTATCACCTTTACCCATATACCCATATAACTTTACCCATATACCTTTACCCATATGCCTTTGGCATCTAATTCTTTTGAGAATAATTGATGATGTTTAATCCCCACCCCCAAACTGTTTAGGGAGATATACTTTTTTCCAAGATATCTAGTGAAATGTCATGTCTCCATGATTCCTTATCCATAAGAAATTGAACTGGTATTTTTGATGTGAGTGAGTACACTATAAGGAACGTGTGCAAGTGAAACCCAATATACAAATAGTCCTTCTACGATATACTTTAGAAGGATATATTTACCTACCTTTGATATCCAGATGTTGCACCACTAATCCAGGTCATACCTAGGTGCACGCTGGGGACAACAGTTGATTGAATGGGTCGAGTTCTGTTATGGGGAAGCATATAAATAAATAGAACAAAGTAGGAAAACACACTAGATCAACAAGAATATACACACAAACAATATGCAAGAATTCGAACCAATTTATTACTTCTTCTCCATGAAAGATGGAGGAATCAGATGATGATCAAAAAGATGTCTATATTACATAATGTACATGCTTATAAAGAGGATGTTGAGACGCTTGGGTGACTACCTGCTACATTCAGTTAAAAGAAGTTATAACGGTCATAATTTCAACCGTCACAGAGCATGTTAATATGATGTCGACTATGAACCTGTTTGTTGTTGAGGAGAACCTGTCCAAGGTGGACCTGTCAGTTGTCAAGGTGAACCTATCGAAGGAACACCTTTCGGTTGTCAGTTGGATCATTCCTCCTTCCTTAATAAACAATAATCTCCATTGTGTATTCGTTCAGGTGAGGAAACTTGTCAGCGACTTCATTAGCATAGTACCATTTTCCTTGCGTAGGGAGTTGTCCAACTTTAGCCACTTGAAACAAGGGAATGGAGTTTGTCCTTGTAAGGTGTATGCGTCGTCCCACAATGGTGTCACAAAGAATAGGTTCTTGAACATATGGATGGATATCTTTGGGTTATGTTTCCTGCAAGTTGTTTTGTTCCAATAATGGTGCATGGTATGGTCGAAGCAGACTTACATTGAAAACTGGATGTAGGCCAAGGAAGGAAGGAATGTCGAGTTGAAAATTGTTTTCTCCAATATGTTTAAGGATACTGTAAAGACCATATCATAAGGGCTTCATCTTTATGAATGGACCAGTGAAGCGCTCCTTCTTTAGATGTAACTAAAACTGATCCCTAATTTGGAATGAATGAGGAATACGACTATTGTCGTGTTGAGACTTAGCATTTTCATTTGCTCATTGCAACATCTCCTGTGCTTGCTTCTGGATGTTGTAGATTTGATCTCTAAATTTCAATGCTTTCTCTACTTCTCCTCCTTCAAAGTAGATGTTGTTCGACTGTGTCGAGGAACTGATTAAGTCGATAGGCGCTGAGGGTTGAAATATGTAACAGATCTCAAATGGACTCTTTCCTGTAGAGTTGTGTTGAGCATGATTGTAGTTGTGCTATATTTATGGAAGGATGTCATCCCATGTTCGACGATGCTTGTGGTTGTACATGCAAAGCAGTTGTACAAATAAGTGATTTACAACTTCCGTATGTTCGTCTATTTGCGGATGGAAGGATTTCAAGAAAGAAAGCCTCGTGTCAAGTTGTTTCCAGAGAGTATTCCAAAAGGTTCTGAAAAATATAGCATCTCTATCGGAAATAATGGTCATTGGGAGGCCATAGTGTTTCCACAGATGTTCAAAGAAGAACTGAGCATCCTGTTGTGCTGTCGTAGTCTTCTTGCATGGTATGCGTATAGCCATCTTGGAAAATATGTTGACTACTACTAGTATCTCGTCATGATGATATTTGGTAGTAGGATATCCCGTGAAGTAGTCCATAGAAATGGATTCCCATGGTCGATTAGGAACTGGAAGGGGTGTATACAGTCCTTGTCATCGATTCGACGGTTTAGCAATGACACAAAACACGCACAATCGAATGTACTTGTTGACATCAGATTTAAGTGAATTCCAGTAGAAATACTTTTGTAGGATAACAAGTGTTTTTACGACTCCAAAATGTCTTGTCGTCTTTCTCTAGTGTGCATCCCAAATGAGCTTTTGTTTATGCTCACTAGTCGATACACAAATCTATCCAAGCTTGTATAGCAAGGTGTTCTTTAGGAAGTAGTCGAAAGTCGACAACTTGTCGGTTTGAAGCTATCGATAGATTGTAGAAAAATCGCAGTCTACTGAATACAATTGCGTCCAAGTAGTGGTGCCATAACCCTACATACTCATCACTGTAGACAGTAGAGTAATGGGTGGTTTGTTGAGACAATCAGCTGTGGCATTAGCTTTTCCTTTCTGATACTTAATTACCAACTAAAATTGTTGCAGGTAATTAATCCACTTGATTTATCGGGTTGTCTGTAGTTTTTACTGAGTCGGAGTGAACTGCAAAGGATTATGGTCAGTGAGGATGACCATTTCCATGCCAAGAATGTAGTGTCTCCATTGCTTAAGAGCTTGCACAATGGTGTACAGTTATTTTTCATGCGTTGAGTACCTTCTGACTGTCTCGTTTAAAGTCTCGGAATGAAACGCGACTGGGTGACATAACCCAGTGATCACTGGGTCGAGGGCATAGTTCAATGCATCCGTCTCAATCTCAAAGGGCTTATGCAAATTGGGTAACACAAGTACTGGTGTAGTACAAATATTGTTTTTTATTTTTTCAAAATCTTGTTGTTGTGTCGGTGTGGATTTGAAAGATAGTTTTCCCATTCTCTTTTGTCAATTGATTCAAAGGCCATGCGACGTGACTGAAGCCAAGTATGAATCATCAATAGAAATTCTCCAAACAAAGAAAACTTCTTAGTTCATGAATGTTTTGAGGAATGGGCCAATATTTGAGGATCTATACATTTTTTGGGTCGACATGAATTCCTACAGAGTCAATTACATACCCCAAATACTTGATGATGGTCATCTCAAATGAGCGTTTGTCCATGTTCAGATATATTCGATGTTGTTGGAGAGTGTCGAAAACTTGTCGAAGTTGCTAGACATGTTCTTCCCATGATCAACTGAAAATAAAGCTATCGTCGAGATAGACAATGACACATTTATCGATGAAAGGTCATAGAAGGTCATCCATATATCTCATGAAGGTTAGAGGTGCATTGGTTAAGCTGAAAGGCATGACTAACCATTCAAACAATCATTCCTTGGTTTTGAAAGTCATTTTCCATACATCAGTGGACTCAATTGGAATATGGTGGTATCCCGACTTGAGGTCGAGTTTTGTAAAGAAATTAGCACCTTTCATATTGTTGATGAGTTCATCAATATGTGGAAGAGGGTATCTGTTCTTCACTGAAATTCGTTGAGATCCCAGTAGTCAATGTAAATGCGCCAAGTCCCGTCTTTATTTGGTACTAAGACGACAAGAATTCCACAAGGAGAGGAGATGGGGTGGATATGAACCTTGTCAATCAAATCCTGGATTTGTCTACAAATCTCTTCATTTTTTAGAATGGATCTTCTATAAATAGATGCATTAGGTAATGAAGAACCAAGAACAAGCTCAATGGAGTTTTTTACCTGACAGTGCAGAGGTACTCCGTCTAGTGCTTGAAATATGTTCTGGTATTCTTCAAAAATGTTGTCAATATGTTGTTGTTCTCGGGAGTTGCGTTGGTCGGTGAGTCGACTCGTTGCTGCATTCTTCCTGGAATGTCAAGGCTTTATCATTATTAATGTGAATTTTTGAGCATGATTGATAAGCTTCTTTGTTTTTTTGGCAGATATCATAGCAATCATTGATGTGGGTTGTCTCTCTGGTATGCCATACCATTGGTTTCGAATTTTGACACACCTTCTGAGGTCATGACTGATATGTACCATGTCGATCCCATAGGTATGGTTTACTGAATAGGGAGTCAGCTACAGAAAGCGGTTCCATGTCACAGAGTACTTCATCTCCAAAATGCTTAATGAAGTAGGTGAGTCAACATTGTCGTGTGATCCTTAGTTCCTTCCCATCCTTCATCCAACTGATATTATAAGTCTGAGGATGTGGAGTGGTGACAAGACCTAATTTCTTCACAAGATCTTCAGAAACAAAGTTCTTATGGCTACCGTTATCCATAATCAGATGTAATGGATTGTTCTGAACCCATATCCGTGTATGGAATAGGCACTCTTGTTCCTCCTCATCGACGATGGTCGAGGCTGTTGGAGTGGTCGAGGTTGAAGCCAGGAGGGATAATGCATTTGGATCAAATTCTACCAGGGTTCCATCGGGCGAGTCAGATGTCAACAATTTTGCCAAAAATTTATTCTGAGCTTTGCATTATGGCGTATCATTCCATGATGAACTGTGATAATAACACCATTTCTCAGTAGGGTTCGGTCTACTACGATACCTCTTTTCTTTTTGAAAGTTCTTCTTTTGATGATTAGACTTTGGTGGATTCTACTGAGAAGGATTCTTGAACTTGTCGGAGTCATCTGGAAACTTCTTGTCAGATGTTCGACCTGCTGGCTTGTTCGTGAAATGCATATTTACTTTTTGTTTAGCTTCAACCTTGCTGGCATAATGAAATGAATCCGCAAGCATGATGACAGTCAAAAACTCCATCTCTTGCTGAATGTATGGGGATAAACTGCTGACATACTTCAGGACAAGCAATTTCTATTCTTCTTGGATTCCAAGTCTAGACACAAGTTGATAAAATTCGTCGGTATAACTCTGTACATATTTTTCTTTCCATTGCCTCAGCTGCTACCAATTCTTGTACTATTGTTCAATTTACTTGGGAAGATAGAACTCCTTTTGGAGATATTTGGCAAATTTTATCCATGTGTCGATGGGGTCTTTTTCTTTATCCGTTTTTCTCAATAGGTTCTCCCATCAGCAGTGTATGAAGGTTCACATATTTAAGGACTCAATGGTGATCTTTTCTGCTTCAGAGATTTTATTTATTGCAAAGTAAGATTCCAATTGTCTATGGATTCTGCATCGATCTTGCCTTCAAGGTTCGGTATGTCCAGATTCATTTGCACTTTGAAGGGGTTGATTTTATCGGAGTAAGATCACGTCGAGGATTCCTCGGAGTTCACAATGACTCTCAAGATAATATCGCTTAACTGGGTGAACATTTCAGTTCGATGGCGAGCCAGTTCCTTTTCTATAAGTTCCTCTATCTCTTTAGTTGCATGTCTATTGTCTGTTCTGTTTGTCATATTTTATGAGGTCGAAGAAAGTGTCTTCTTGTGTTTTTGGGCTTACGAGTGTGTTTGAACATGCATAAGTTAAATAACTTTGATGGAAATGCTTATGTAACTTAAGCTCTGGACAAGATCTTGCTCTGATACCAATGATCTAGGTCATTCCCAGGTGCACGCTGGGGACAACATTGGACTGAATGAGTCACGTTCTGTTATGGTGGAAGGTTATAAATAAATACAACAAAGTAGGAAAACACACTAGATCAACAAGAATATACACACAAACAATATGCAAGAATTCGAACCAATTTATTACTTCTGCTCCATGAAAGATGGAGGAATCAGATGATGATCAGAAATATGTCTATATTACATAATGTACATGCTTATATAGAGGATGTTGAGACGCTTGGGTGACTACCCGTTACATTCAGTTACAAGAAGTTATACTGGCCAGAAGTTCAACCATCACAGAGCATGTTGATATGATGTCAGCTACGAACCCGTCGGTTGTCGAGGAGGACATGTCGAAGGCGGACCTATCGGTTGTCGAGGAGAACCTGTCGAATTTGTACCTGTCGGTTGTCGATTGGATCAACCACATATTTATTTTTCCTTCAAATCTTTTGATAATCCATGCCTAGTCCATTTCGGATTAGTCATTAATTTGGTTTGATAATAATAAGACCCAAATCCTTAAGGCCCATAGATATATCACATAACTCAAAATGAAAAAGATTAGTCATCCAATCCATATCGGTTCAGTCAATAAATATAAAGGATATAGATAATTTCCTTGGGTTACATGCCATACCTTTAGCATCCAAAAAGAGCCTAGTAACTCTTTGATTTTTAGCATCTATCTTCTATATCCATAAGTGAAAAGTAAGATGTCATCAACGAACAAAAGGTGAGTGATAATAACAACATTTCCAAAATGATAACCTCTTAGACTTCCATTGGATCTAGCAATAGTGATAATTATGCTAAGCCATTCCATGATAAGCAGGAAAAGTAGAGGTGTAAGTGAATAGAATTTCCTAAGTCCATTTCTAGGTTTGAAGAAAGATGATGTAGATCCATTGATTAAAATCGCATAACTCACAAATTGAACATAGAATAGTATCCAATTTACAGTGGTAAGATAAAAACCAATCTATAAGAGGGCCAATATGAGAAATGTCCAATTTACCCTTTCATAATATTTAGTCGGATATTCATTGATAACAATTGTAGGAGAATTTTTAGTCTTGGAAGAGTGGAGAAATTCCTGAGCGATAGTAATTGCATCATGTATTTGGTGACCCTCTAAGAATGCAAATTGTTTAGGAGTCATAAATTTGGATAGGAGGATTTTATTCAGTCTAACAACAATAAATTTATCAATGATATTGTATACAACGTTACACAGGGATATCAGTCTAAGATATTCCATTTTTTTCACTATATCGGTCTTAGGAATCAGAGTTAAAAATGTAGAGTTTGGCCAAAATTATTCCCTTAATCTGCGATTCTTCAATGACCAAAAGAATATCTCCACCAATCATGTAAAACATACAAGATTAGAAATATATAGGCCATCCATAAGGCCCTAGAATCTTGTCAGGGTGCATTGATTTGATATTTTGTCATGTCCACATCCCAATGAGACTACTAGTTAACTATGTTTCACCAACCTACTAGCTCCCTAGGTTGGGGGTGGAGGCATTAAATTTCATAATAAGGGATCTATGAGACCCAAAATAACCTTAGTTTACCATATACACATTAAATTTGGTCATATAAATAATAAATATGGAGAAAATAAAGTGTCATTGCTTCATGGAGACACTTGGAGGTTCAATATGGAGACCTTGGGTGGCTAGATTACTCCTTACACTTGTCATGAACTATTCCCAAATTTTAAATTATGAGTAATGGAACATTATTGGAAGATGAAGAGGTGTCAAGTAACATTTCATGAGCCAAAGGATTCAAATTTATGAAGAAGAATAACTCCCCATTGAAGAGGAAGAGACTAGGAAGAAAATATGTGCCACTTGGAGAAAGATTCCCTGCACTTTATGACAACAATGATGGAATATTCTATGACAAAATAAGACCTGATTGAAGACCTATGAAAATATGAAATTTCAGGGCTAAAAAAATCCAACAATAGGGCACATTTGGAGGTTGGTGGAAGCCATTCGAATTTGGAAGAAGATTGAGGGATGAGGAAGAGGACAAGTGTCATAGGGGTTGCTAAACCTCAAGGATGAGTTATAGGAAGCCTATGGGAGGAATATATACCTTATAGGACCTTATTAGGATTATTAAAATATGTATTGATGGAGGATAATATATTTTTATCATTTGATAATTTTCCTTTGGCATTTTGGAAAGCACTAGCTTGTCCATTGCACGGTGAGTGCTCACTCTCCCTGCTAGTGAGCCAATTTTGAGGGAGTAGGACTCTCATCCAAATTGGTTGTTGGAGAGGAAACCATGAACTGTAATTTTTAGCTTAATTGAGTTTTTTTATTGCATATATAAGTCTGATACATTTCGTGATTCATCTCATTCCCCATTATTTCGTTCCCCATCTCATTATTCCCATATCTTCGTATGATGGCTCACTAGTGTGAATGGTGCTTCTGCTTTGTTGAGATTAGTTGATTACCAATAATGGGTGAATGATGTTTGGATATTTAATATTTTCCCTATATTCTAACTATCAGAAATACATATGCAAAACTATCTACATTTCCAAGCTATGGTTTGACTAGTTTACATGTATTTGTTTCCATTTCAAAGGAGTTGTGTATCTGATTTATGTTGACGAGTTACTCTGATGTTAAATTATTTTTAGTAGCCTATTTATGTTCTGTTTATTCTATACATTCCTCATGCTCTTTTATGAATCATTTCATGTACATTTTGTGAGTTGAAGTTAAGTTATCACTGTCATTTCCCTTAAGCAATAGCACTGAAAATATACATTCGAATGTGAAGCTTTCTAAATATGTTTGAATAACTTATATACATACATAATGAAATTAAATTAAGTCTAATATCATTCCCCATAATTTTTTTTTTCAATTTGGTAGGGCCTCATATGAGTTGGAGAACCGTTTTGTTCAGACCTTATGGGGAATTTCACCACAATTTACTAGTAATTTTTCCATTTTTTCCAATGACCCCAAATCATGTTGCATATGTATAAAACATATTTTAAAGTGACCATATATTCTATTGAGTTGTATTAATACCCACCAAATCATTCACTTCCAAATTTGATACCCTCTTGTGCCATTCGAAGCCCTTAGAGTCAAGACTAGTTAATCCAATTTTGCCCCAAATTGTGCCTTTGTTGAGAAAATTCATATTGGGTCATTATAGTGGTATCAGAGCATGATATTAGAACCTATTGGAGTTCTCTATTCATTTTTCCTGATTATAATATCCCTCCATTAGAAACTGATACTGATACATTTACAATGGAAGAGAAGAAGGTGAAGAAGTTAATTCTGAGTATGAGAAGATTAGGAAAAAACTAGGATTCAAAGACATGGATGATACGGGGGATAATGAGGACCTTAAAAAATTCATTAAGAAAACTATTGAAAATATGTCCAAACATTTTATGCAAGGTTTTGAATTTTTTTCTATCTAACTTGGGGGCAAGTCAACACCCAGGAGTAGTAATAGTACACCTCATGATGAGAAGAAGACCCATGGGGAAGCCATTTTTTCAAATATTGAACCTCATAACTGACCCCATGAATTCAAGAATCATACCAGACCTGAAATTCCTAATGTTTTACAATACAAACAGGGCCCTTACACTACTTATGATGTGAGGGAAGCAGCAAATGACTGACAACAACTAAGTGATGAGTGTAGGAATTTCCTACCTTTCGCTCAGTTCATTATGGCCTCTCTTCAGTTTAAGAAAGGAGGAAGTGGGAATAGGGAACCTCCTCTTAATCAAGAATTAAAGTATACCATTGTAAAAGTAACTATTCCTTCTTGTGATAGTTCTTCCCAAATGTTTTCTAGTTCTTGGCTACAAAAACTAAGTGTGTATTTTCAATTAAATCCTATGGTTGAAGAAGATGCACTGAAAATGGACATTTTCCATATTGAATGGGAAGCTAATGATTGGTGGTTCCATGGTATTAGAAACTTGGGACATGATCATATTTTATCCTATGAGGTTTTCTTAAATTCCTTAATGGAGAGATTTGAGAGGAAAGACCTCGAACTTCCTTTCAAAGAACTAGCGTAATTAAAGCAAGTTGGAACTCCTGAAGCATATATGTTAGAATTTGAAATGCTCTCAGTAATGGTTTCTGGTGTTTATATGGCTATGCTGGTTTTACTATTCATTGAAGTCTTGACAGAACCTTTGAAAGGGCTCATGAAATCCCACAAGATAGCTACATTGAAGGATGCAATGAATTTGACAAGGGACTTGCAGAATGTCTTGCCAAAAACCAGATCCCCCCCTAAGCCTAATTTTCCTTCCAAATTAAAATATTGGAGGAAACCATGGAAAATGACTCTTTTTTCAAGGATAACAAGGAAGGGCCAAGCAGAGAAGAACTCAAAAGAAATAAATTGTGCTTGACCTATCAACAACCTTTGGTTTTGGGACATAGGTGTGCAAAAGGGAAGGCACGCTACATTGAGGTTTTCTCTGAAGATGAGGAAGAGGGAAGAGAGGAAGAAACACAAATTTCATCCCAAGAAGAGGGGTATGAAACAAAATAATAATACCAATCCATTCTTGAGACAGGAATAATTGTAGTACTTTCAGGTGTACCTAGATTTCACACCCTTAGACTCAAGGGTATCATACAAGGCCAAAAGGTTACAATCCTAGTTGATGGAGGAGCCACCCATAAATTCATAGATGTAGCCTTGGTAGAGAGGATAAAGTTACAAGATGAAATTTTTTATGGTCTCACAGTCATCATTCCAGGTAACAATTTTATGGACTGCACCAAATGGGTTCCAAAGCTTCAAGTTACTATAGGAAATCATACTAAAACTGACAATTTCTATGCAGTGAATGCGGTTGATACAAATGTGGTTTTGGGAGTCCAATGGTTGTATTCTATAAGGGAGAATATAGTGAACTATCAATTCCCTAAAATGAGTTTCAAAAATTCAAAAGGGAATCACATCTTGTTGAGAGGAATGCACACTTACCCAAATCAAGTGGTGTCCTCTCATAGTATGAGGTCTATCTTGAGGCATGGAGACATATAATTGGTTTTTGAATGTTTGATTACATCTTCTAATACTCACTTGAAGGTTTCCAATCATCCTAAGGAGATAGAGCAGTTATTGAGTAAGTATGAGAGGATGTTTGGAGATCTTACCCCGGGGATACCACCAGACAGAGGGGTGAATCATACCATTGAGTTAGAGATAGGAACCCAACCTATCAAAATTCATCCCTACAGGCACCCCAAAAGGATTTTAGATGAGATTGAGGAGGCCATTAAAGAGATTTTGGAATTGGGTCTCATAAGACCTATTTCAATCCCTTATGCTTCTTCAGTTGTCATGGAAAAGAAAAAGGATGGAACCTTGAGGATGTGTATTGATTTTAGAGCTTCAAATAAAAAGACAATGAAGAATAGATATCCTATCCCAAGGATTGATGAGCTCCATGGAGATAATTTCTTCTCAAATATTGATCTTAGCTATGGCTATCATCAAATTCGAATGAGGGAGGAATACATACCAAGGACTGCTTTCATATGCCACTATGGCGACTTTCAGTTTTTTTCCATGCCCTTTGCCTTGAAAAATTCTCCTAGCACATTCCAATCATGCATGAACAATATATTCCACAAGCAACTTCATAAGTTTGTACTAGTTTTATTTGATGACATACAAATTTACAGTAAAACATGAAAGGAACACTTGCATCATCTAGAAGTGGTATTAAAAACTCTACATGATCAATATTTGTTTACTAAGCTGTCAAAATGTGAGTTTGGTTTGATATAACTTTTGTATCTTGGGCACATCATTGGTCAAGATGGTGTGAAGGTGGACATGGAAAAAATAAAATACATTATCGAATGGCCTCAGTCACTGCATTGAGAGGATTCACTGGAATTTGTACCTACTATAGAAACTTTGTGAAGGGGTTTCCCAACTCACTTCACCTCTCACTTATTTGACAAAGAAGGATGACTTTCAATGGCATGAAGGGGATGAAAAATCTTTCCAAATAATGAAAGAGGTAATAATAAATTGTCATATTCTAGCATTTCCTGATTTTTCTAAACCATTTGTCTTGGAATGTGATGCATCAGGAGAGGGAATTGGAGAGGTCCTAAAACAAGTACAATATCCAATATCTTTTGAGAGTAGGAATATATAGCCACATGAGAATATTTACTCAACTTATGATAAACAAATGTTATCCATCATGCATTCTTTGATCAAGTTTAGGCAATACTTGGTGGGAATCAAGTTTGTGTTCAAAAATGATCATAAAAACTTAAGGTACTTCCTCACTCAAAAGGATATAAATGAGATGCAGCAAAAATGGGTGAGTAATATTCAAGAATTTGACTTTGATATTGAGTATGTGAAGGCCAAGAATAATGTGGTGACATATTCCTTATCTAGAATACCTTCTCTTTCTCTAATGGATGTTGCATAAGATTGGAAAGTTATATTAGAAGTAGAATATGCCAAGGATAAGTTTTCTGGTGAGATTTTGTATGGAACTAACCATGATAATAGATATAATGTGTCGGAAGGAATCATCTACTACAAATATAGAATCTATTTGGTCCTTGGTTCGAGTTTGAAGTAGAAAGTATTGAACAATTCTCATGATTCTCCTCTTGCAGGCCACCCTGGTTTCTTCAAAACATATAGAATATTGAGAGAGTGTGTAATACTCCAAAAATTCGTAAAAATTTAAAAAATTTCATATGACATTAAATGTTTGCAATCGTCACTACCGAGGAACATTTAACTGTTAACGGTTAACCTAAACAGGCTCAAACTAGAACTGTTTCTTTTGATAATTTCTAGTTTTGCATACTTAATTGTTTACTTTCATAAATTATTATTAAGGATTTGATTTAGCAAGTTATGATTTGGAACAACAGGAATTGAAACATCTATTTAATTACTAAGTGCTAAGTTTTTTTTACTGTTTTGTGAAAATATGAAGGAACTTCAGTTGAGTCCAAGGCTTACTTAGCTTTATAGCTAATGAAGTGAAGTGATGCTTCTTTTACAGGTCTTATACTGGTAAGACGTTTTGAAACCAGTTTCTGGATTGAGATTATTATCTCAACTAGCATAAAATATAATGCTAGTAAATTTATTTATTTTACAGCTTTGATCAAATAAAATGAGGTATCGTTGATCTGTATATTTATGTTTTTAATTAGTTTTCTAGTAACATAAGTGTCTAGTGAACTGAACATAGTCCAGTTGTTCTTCCATTCGCTTCAATTATAACTCGTTCATCTATTTTTTTTATCAATCTATTATCAGTTTAGATCCTATATGTAATTCTAGTGAAAGGTAATTTGTATAGCAGATCCTTTTATACTTTACTACTTGATACTGAGGTAATTCAAGAGTATTTGCTTTCAACAATAAATGAGTTAAATAAACTTAGGAAAAACCTAAATATAGGTATAGTCATAAAGTACAATGACTGACATTCACACATGGAACTAAAAACCTAGTGCATAAGACAGTCTACTAATTGTTCTAGTACTTACCAACTAGAGATGCAATAATAGAAATTTTATTTCTTTAAACTATAGTATTACTGCCTTTTGTGTAAGAATAAAAGGGTTATTTTCTATAAAAATCTATCCAACTTAACCTTCATATAATATTCGTCTCATAAGGGGGATATACGAATCTAAGTTTAATACCTAGACTAACAAAATCAAGCTATACATCATCCTATGTTTGCAAGCACACATACATAAAAGTTTAAGTCTTTTACAAGGTCTTTTTACAAATATATGGTTTCTCACAAAGTGTTGTTTATTATGCAAATCAAGTTGAAGAATTATTTACATAAGTGTTTACCCATTTCCAAAGATTGTAAAACATAAATATAAATACTACCTCCTTATATTATTCGTTAGGGTTATAATATGCATATTAAAATGAAAAAGATATTTAAATATATAACAAGGTCTTAACCATAGTTTCTTTATAAAATGATATTGTATGCAGGTTGCTCCAAAGGGGTCTCGAACTATAATGCAAAACCCACGACTTGAGAAATATTTCATCGCCACGTTGTAAAGGATTGTTGGTTAGGGTTTTGACCTTTGGAGTTCACCATACAAGTTTCTCCTAAACCCTAAAAAATCACATTTTACCTAACTTCTTGTCTTTGCTGTGGAGTGGAAGAGCTGCAGGTTCATGGCTGCAAGGCTCTATTGTCATTCCTTAAACCCTTTAAGTTCAGGCCTCCTTTTTTCCATTCTGAGTTCTTCTACATGAAGGGTTTACATGGTCACTGTTTTGTTCTGTGTAAGAGCCCTCTGTCGTTGTTACCATATATCTACAAGTGTTACTCTTCATACACTGGTGCAGCGGTGAAATTGATAATGTGAGCACGGCTCTTGATTTGTCGTAGTGTGGTCTTGACTGTTTATTTTAGTATTCCTATTGAGTATAGGGATATCTTTATTCACTGCCCGATTTCTAGTGTGGGCTTTGACTCTGTTTCATCGTGGTTTTTAGTTTCGTCTTGCACATTGTGCATTGTGGTTTTTCTTGATAGAGATTCCTTGAAGCTAAGTGTACCCTTATTCGTGGCTAGGGTTTGTTCATATCGCCACTACGGTTGAGCATCCACTCTTCGGTAAGCAAAATAATTTAAAATAACACTATAACTCTTCTGCACCATTATTTGATTTTTATTTTTATTAACTGTAATAATTTAACATTTGGGGGTTTTTCAATTGTGCAGACTTTCGAATCGATGGCTTTGTGCTGAAGGACACCACCAACAGGGCTCCACGATGGCATTCATCCTGGTAAGCTTCGGTCCTTCTGTGATGGTTGTATGGAGTTCAGTGTTTGTAGTTCCACCGAGATACAGCTCCATTTTTTGGTTATCATGAATCGTGAATGTTTAGGAAGGCCATATGGCCGAGACTATAATGTATTGATAGGATAAATGTTTAAGCCCTAGCGGCCATTTCGTGATGAAATATTTTTGGGTCCTCTCGGTCATGACTTGAATTTTAAAAGCTTATAATTTTAACAGGATTTGAAGCCATGGTTTTTTTGTTGTAAAAAGGCCATTAGGCCATATCCTGTATGGATATAGTAGTGGTTTATGATGGAAGAAGTTTAGGGTTTAGATGTTGTTTAAAATTTGAATAAGATTTTAAGCTTACTTTTTTTATAACTTCTATACTCGTAATATATATACTGTGGTTTTTAAGAAAATGTTGGCATGCTATGAAGTTTTATCTGTTTTGTTTTTATTTTGAATTATTTTTAAATTAACTTAAACAAAGATATTATTACTGCAATGATATTGGTATTGATGTATATTAGCTAAAGAATTTTGAAAGAAGTTTTAAGATGGTTCCAGTTTGCATTTTTCTTTGATTTTGTTTAAGAGAGAAATAAAAAATGTTTAGACATTTAGTATTAGAATAGAGTTTGATTTTTACTGTCAATAAGTAGTTATTTCAGTGAATAGATAAAAGTAAGGTTGAATATTACAACCTGAGTCTTTACTGTATTTCCTGGGTTATAATATTTTGAAAGGTCTTTACTTAATTTCTCTTAGTTTATAATTACCATACGGTTTTAATACTTTTTCTTGTGGAAAATGTATTTAATTGTGTATATTCATCTATTAGATAATTATGGTTATACAAATGAAGAATGTATGCTTTAATTAATTTATGGGTGAAACTGGATAATCCCTCTGCTAGTAAAAGAGGAGGTAATGATAGTTATATTTGACAGTTTCTTCAAAATAGGTTTTATTTATAAAACCTTAATTACTTTTGAATTATTACAAAGTTTAATATTTGATTATAATGTTATTCAAGTTACATTTTTACTTAGATTAATGATGAAGTTATCTAAGTAATTTCTAGCCTCATTTTACTGTTTCTTTAAATTAATCCTGCTTATTTATTTTCTGTTTTTATAATGTCTTTTAGTTACTATAATAATAGACTTATACTAAATAATCTATCCACGGTGTAAATAAATACATGGACTAAGTATATGTATTTTAAAATTTTCCTAGAGACAGATTTGTTTATTTTATGACCTTGTACTCTATCTAAGGAAAACATCTTAAATAGAAAGGAAAAACAGACTTTTGATTAACCCTTATTAAATATATAGAAGGTAAATAAACACATTCAAGAATACTTCATTTGATTCTTTATCAGAATTTAATCTAACCTACTATACTAGAGTACTACCTTTAAAAATGTGTGGAAAAATACAGTTAGGTATTTTTTAATCTATCAGTAAAACTAGAAATTCTTCTAATCATTTACCCTAATCTATATCTAATCCAGCATTCAACTATCTTTTCACAGTAAAATGTTTCATTAACTAATCCTAATAACAACACTAGAAAATAGAAGCATAACACACTATTGCTTAAACTCAATCCTTCTTGATCTAAATATGCAATTAGAAACTAGATAAATCATGTAGAACCTGGAAATGTAGAAGAGGTGACAATAGCTTAAGGAACCTGTTCCTCCCAACCAACTCCTAGAGATAGTTGAACTGCAAATCTTAGGACCCCCAAGCTTGTCTCCTGGTCCACCTGGTAGAAGTACTGGGTGAGAGATCTAGTTTAGTAATCCTCTACAACTCTACCGAGTGTTAAGCAGTAAATATGTTCTGCTTGCAGCAGTATGAACTTAGCTTAAAATAGCTGCACTAGTTCAGAACTTCAACACTTTTCACTCAAACTAACTTCTGCTAGTCCCCTCCATCAAATTTTCTTGTGCACTTAATTCATTCTGAATTTTCATAAGTCAAGAATAAGCAGCCTTAGTTGTCTTCAATGGAAATTTTTATTAGCATTACTAGGTCTTTTGGGTTAGATTTCACTTAATGAGCCACCTTCTCTTGTTCCACTTTCTTGGGGAACATGACCACAAAAATAGGGAAGTTGCCTCCTGCAACAGCTAGAAGTATTTTGAGGATGCTGCCAAGTGTCAATCTACTCTCAACCTAGCCTACTCCATCGATTCCCCACATGTGAGAAAAAAAAGTGGAGAAAACTCATTCAACTGGTCTCTTACACCCCTTTCCTATTCCAAAACAAAAATGGGAGAGCATTCCCATGGATTTCATCACTGGTTTTCCCAAAGTACTTGGTAAGGATTGCATATTTGTAGTGGTGGATAGACTCACTAAATTTGCTAATTTTTTTCTATTACCATAAATTTAACTACTGCACAAGTGGTTGATCTATTCTTTAAATAACTTTTCATATTGCATGGGATTCCCAAGAGCATTGTTAGTGACAGAGATAGGAGATATTTTAGTGCATTTTGGAAAGAACTTTTAAAAATGGTGGGGACAAATTTGAAACCTGGAACAAGCTATCATCCAAAAACTAATGGAAAAAAGGAGAGGGTGAATAAATGGTTGGAAGGATACTTGGGGAAATATGTTAGTGGGAAAAAAACATGGATCAAATGGTTGCATTAGGGTGAGTTTTGCTATAATACTACTTTTCATATGTCCATTGGCATGTCTCCTTTCAAAGCACTTTATGGTTATGATGCATCCACTTGTATTGACCACATTTTTGGTGATAGTGGAGATCCAGAAGATAAGGATTCGATTGAATAAAGTCAAGAAATTTTGAAGGTTTTGAAAGATAACTTACAGGTTTCCCAAAATCAGCAAAAACAATATGCAGACCAGCATAGAGTGGAGAGAAACTTCCAAGTGAATGACTAGGTATATTTGAGGTTGCATCCCTACAAAAAACCACTATAAAGGGAAAAGGATTAGAAAATCTCAAACCAAGGTTTTATGGTCCCTACAAAGTGATTCAAAAAATTGGAGAAGTGGCCTATGAATTGGAGATTCCAGCAGGAAGTAAAATTCATAATGTATTTCATGTTTCATGTCTAAACAAGGTTATAGGTCAACATATCTCAGTTTCACAGACATTACCTCCCTTATATGATGAAGTACAACTTATTCTCATTCCAGTCAAAGTATTGAAAATAAGGGAAGTAAAGTTAAGAAGCAGAACAATAAAGGAATACTTGGTAGAATGGAAGGATTTGCCAAGTGAGGAAGCCACTTGGGAATATGAAAAAAATTTGTAGTATCCAAAATTGGCATTGCTTTAGGACAGGAAATATTGGGTAGGGAGGACTTTCATGTCCCCATCCCAATGACACTACTAGATAAATATGTTTCACCAAAATACTAGTTCCCTAGGTTAGGGGTGGAGGAAGTAAATTTTGAAATAAGGGAGCTATGAGACCCAAAAGTACCTTATTTTACCATATACACATTAAATTGGGTCATATAAATAATAAATATGGAGAAAATAAGGTGGCAATGTGTTGGGACAGGAAAAGTGCACAAGAAAGAAGTTGATGCCCAAGCAAAGAAGTAAAAGTGCATGCGCGACAAAAGAGGAAAGTAGGTTAAGAAGGAAGCAAAGCGACCGACGCAAAAAGATAGAACATGCGCGCTATGGAGGAAAAGTGAGCTTGTGGGCATACAAATGTGTAACAACTAGAAAATGATAGGTCAGGAAGATCGTGGCTGCTAAATTCGGCGTGAGCCAGCGGATGTCACACATATGAATGAATATATGTAATTCATGCCGATAGCACCTTGTGTCAGTCTATGACAGCTTGTAACCATTTTTTATGGCTAATTATGACCTGTAACAGATGAGTAGTATGTAGTCGACCCCATGTGGTCTTGTAGAAGTTATAAATAGGAAGAACCCACTCTGTGTAAGGGTTCGTTCACTAAGTCACTCAGTTTGTTAAGGAGGTTAGGGTTAGTAGGAAAGAAGACTCAGAGAAGAGTTTGGTAGCAGTAGAAGGTTGTCAAGCCATGGATCTTGCAGTTGTGTGCACAAATCAGTAGTAGTAGAAGTAATCTATAGCTGAGTGTTCATATAGTATAGGTAGAAGAGTTAATCCAGGATGTGTACGGATTGGTAGGAGTAGATAGAAGAATAAACCAGAGAGCATGAGAGCAAGAAGATTGAGTCAGAAAGACATATATTAAGAACATTCTGCAAATCATAGACTGCAAGGTGCTATACCCAAATTCTCATGCCAGATGATGAACACCTTGGTGGTTTTTCCCAGATGGGTTTCCACATTATTCCTTGTGTTCAATGATTGACTGATGTTGAATGTTTATGTGAATGTAAAGTAGTTTATTACTATATATTGATGAGTTAATGTTGAATATATGACGCCATCTTATTAATCAGTGAATGAATGAATGTTTAAAGCATTACTGGAATGTTATGTATGAGTTCATGGTTAAACTGATAAGTTAAAATATAAGTCGTGCACTGTCTGTCAAGTGCAAGGAATCAGTTGTGTTGCACAAGTTGCGCCAGTTGTTGAGGGTAAGGATAGGGTTGTGTCACGTGCATGCTATCATACAGTTGTGCCTTGGTCTCACAGTGACAGACTCCATCGTCCTATCGCCTTGGTCGAAATCCTTGGATGCGCACCAAGGGACTATAATCCCTTGCCAACTACAGAAACATGGTTCTGGAAGTTACCCATTAAGATATCTCAGGTGAGACTGTGTCTACCTTGTGGGAGTTGTCGACTGAGCTTACTCTATCAGGCCAATGTCTTATGGTCTCTTGTTGGTATTATGTTGTGGTTGAACCATGGGTCAAGACTGAAAGAAAAAGAGGCCAACAAATGGTTATGTTGTCGGGACCCTTAATCAATTGAGTTGAGGAAAATTTTGTGGCATCCAACAAAGAGCAAGGTAGAGGACTAGTTGGATTCTAAGATGCTAGCGGTCACGTGAGAGGAGAGCGCATGATCACGATTGAGCGCAGAAAACTGGGTGGACAAGTATATATATTTTGATATTCACGAGATCTTCTTTGCATATTTCCTCGTTATACTACATGAGTGGTTTTCAAGATTGGAAAGGAGATAGATAAATTTCTAGAGAAGAGAAGTCGTCGAATGCAGTGATCAGTTGGTTCGTTAGGTAACTAGTGTAAGTAACACCATCTCTAGAAGTGTTTATTTTTGGGTTGACGGTATTTTGCAAGGATATATTACTCATTTTGCAGTAGAGGCTATAACCTCATATAGTGAGGTCAAAAGAAATTTTTTCCAAGGACCCTGAAGAAGATATTTGTTATCTATCAGTATGTGGATCAAGATTCTTGTCTATGAGAAGGGTATCTTGCACTTGAGTAGTTGAGTCACACACCCAAGAAGAAGGCGGTCTCGTAGATGACCTATCAAGAAAATGGGAAATGGTGAGTTGAGATGTTCCTAGGAAGTACAGAACCTGAACTAGAAGCTAGATTCCTAAGGAGTGGAAGGAGATGAAGATTAGGGAAGCGAAGAAAGACATAATGAGTTCGACAGACCCCTGGTTTTTTTGAAGAAACTGAATGCAAACTTTAGTTGTAGGTAGATGAAGCATCTTGCGATGAAGAGGAGGACTATAGCCCGATTTCAGAAGGACCAAAGGACTCTAAAGAATCTGCAGAGACACCAAGGTCAGGACACAACTACATCACACCAGGAGTGTAACCGAAGGTAAGATCTAGAGTCTCATCCCTGGAAAGGACGACTAATACTGATAGTTCTAGTACTATGACTAGCACGCAAGAAGGTACACCTCCTTTGAAACCATTACCAGGAAAATTTGACGCCAACTTAATGGTTGGGGTGGATATTTGGTTACCCACATTCAATGGAAATGGAATAGAAGATCCATAGAAGCATTGGTTCCTCTATGAAGTTGTTTGGATGGTTTGTTTAGTCCATAACGCGGACATAAGAAAGGCACAGATGATCACAACTCTAAGGGGTCGTGCGCTTGACTGGTTTATGAAGTTCTGCGTAGTACCACCCGAAAAACTGCAGTAGAACCTTGATGAGATCTGGGCCGTAATAATATGTGAGTTTAGAAAACCTAAATCTGAGTCACGGTGTATCACTGAGATCAAGGAAATCAAACAAGCATTGGCAAAGTCAGTATGGGACTTTGACCAATGGTTCAATACTTTGATGGCCAAGGTAAGTTTCTAGATGTCAGATATCCAGCATAAAGAGCGGTTTATTGGTGCGCTACTACCACACATCTGAGGCCCATTAATGCAGCAAAAGATCAAGTCGCAGACAGAAGCGCTAGAATTGGAAATGAAGCTAAAGGCCTCACCAATTGGCGACGGTGCCGCAGGAATGGTGCAGATTCAGTTGTAGTTGGATAATCTGACAATACAGCTTCAGGAAATCAAGAAGGGTAAGGAATCCCATCAAAATATATGGTGCAGAAAATGTAGAACAGATGGACATACCAAGGATAATTGTCCGACCTTCATGAATTATGTCTCATTCGGTGCACCAAACCCATTAAATGGCCATGGACTACCCTGGTGCCGCATATGCCAGTCTAGAGTGTTTATACTTGAAAAAGGTTGTAAGTACCCCGAAAAACCTCTTTTGTAAATTATGTAAGTCAATAGGGCATGAAGAGAAAGATTGCAAAGCATACCAGCTCCTAAAGGAAAAGACGGTCGACACATTTTTAATGAAGAATGAGGGGCAGACTCAGGTTGAACTGGTGAAAGCATCGTATTATCCTACACAGTTCCCACCCAATCAGTATCAGAAATAGTATCAGACTCAATATGTGCCACAGCAACCATATGCGCAACAAAATCACTACCATTTGTACTACCAATATAATTAGTACCCACCACAGCAACCACATCCTCAAGGAAGGGGTGGCAGAAACTAAAGAGGCAAAGGAGAAGGAGGAGGATTTGGTAGAGGAAGAGGTCATATTACATGCTATAACTGTGTACAACCAGGTCACTATGCCAGATATTTCTTGGAACCTGCAAATACATGTTCATACTGTAAGGGATAGGACTATAATGTGGAGCAATGTCCTTAGTTGATCACAAAATGGAAATAAAGGACCATCGCAGGACCTAACCCTACGCAGAACCCAAACCCAAATCCTAACATGAATGTCCAGATGATTGCATCTAAACCAAGAGATATGAATGTCGATGTCGTAACACAAGGAGGTGTTGCAACTGGATATGATAAAGAAACCCCGCAAGGACAACTATAGTCGCAGGTATGACCCACAATGCAGAAGAAGGTACCATTCGATGTATAGAAACAGAAGCAAGTATTCATGGATGTGTGACCAGAATTTGTGGATCCAGAAGAACTGACGGGATTAGAAGAAGTTAGGGAGATACCTGAGCGATTTCAGCACATATTTCAAAAGAAGACTCCACAAAAGGTTAGTAAGTTCAAGTCATTTCTTTCAAGTTACTTAGAGTTAATACAAGATAAAGATGTTATCACAGAACTACAAGCACTGATAGAAGAAACACCAATAGAGCCACATCCCAGAAAGAAAGTTAACTAGGTTAGTAAGAAATTCAAAACTAAATGCGAGTTAAGAATGACTGCGCAGATAGGGGATTATGATATGGACTATATCATTTTAGAATTGGGGTCTGATGTAAATATTTTGATGCGACAAACTTGGGAAAGTATGGGAAATCCATGCTTGGACTGGTCTCCTATCCAGCTACGACTTGCAAATCAGGTGAAGGTTCTGCCAATTGGTAGGTTGAGTCAAGTCCCTGTTGACATTGAAGGGTTGCACACGTTTGCGGACTTTGAAGTCATTAACATTGTTGATGACATGAATCCCTAACCTGCATTGCTGGAGATAGATTGGGCCATAAACAACCAGACCATTATAAACTTCAAGAAAATGATTCTCTCATTTGAAGATGACGAGATGAGGGTGGTGTCGCCAATTGATCCATTAGAGGGACAGAGATACGTTGATGATGTCTACAATGATGGACAGGGTGACTATCCAGACCATATCTACAATGTCACTACCATTCAAGAAGACTATATTAATCCAATAGCATATGGAAACCTAAGCTAGAAAAGTGTTAGTTCCTGCACATCCGACTCAAGGGAGGCTTTGGAGAACTAGCAAAATAGACTACATGAGGTCTCTGTGAGGAGGTGCGCAAGAGTTACAAGGTCTGTGAGATGGGTGGAGAATGAGATAAGAGGGTTTAACTAACCTTGCAACCTTCTTAACTGAGTTTGAAGGACTTGTAACAGAATCATAGCGCTTGTCTGTGCTAGAGCATGTGCTAAAATCTACACCCGCTAGATGGTGGGGTGCACACAAGTAGTCCATAATAGATTGGACATAGTGCAGAAGACTGATGCAAGTCAGATTTGGTGAAGAGGTTCCCCTCGTGAATCACAAGCATTCAAGACTAGCGAACCCTGTTGAACATATTAACCACTGTCGCACGGTATTTGTAGAGTACCCGCGATAAGAATGGGTCCATCATTTCATACATACATTGGAAATGACACCTAGAACCTGGTATGCATCTATGGAATTGTGACAAGGAACCTAAGATTGGGAAGGACTTGCTAAGCAATTCACACACACATTTTATTTTGCTGATGAGAAACCTCCAGTTGATGTTGTGCTTCAAACGACAAAGGAGAAGATATTCGTTGAAATCCTTATTGAAGAGGCCAGTGCTCACCATTGCAGTGCAACCATTCAACAATGGATGGCTTGCTAAAATCTGGCTGGAGACCCAGATGATGATCCGAATAACATAAACATACTGGAATCAGAGGGCACCCACGCAGTAGAAGGAAGTGGTATTTCAAGCGACCAGTTCCTTAAGCCATTGAAAATCAAGAAAGTAAACATTGGGTCACCAAAGAACCCAAAGTTCATCAATATAGGAGATTATTGGGATGAAGAGACAGTCGTGAAGATCACAGACTTGCTCCATGAGTACCAGGACTTGTTCCCTACCAAATTTTCAGAGATGAAGGGGATAATAGGATATCTAGGGGAGATGAAAATACCCCTACGACCAAATGCTAAACCCAGTAAAAAAACATCCATATAGACTAAATACAAGATATAAATAGAAGGTAAAAGCAGAATTGGATCGCATGCTCGATGCAAGAATCATTGAACCTATTGAGGAATCAGAATGGATCAGCCCTATAGTCATCCAGGATAAGAATACAATAGGTGAAGTCAGAATCGGTGTCGACCTGAGGAAGTGCTTGAAATCGTCGAAGGGCAAGAAATGTATTCATTCACTAATGTCTTCTCTGGCTATCATCAAGTCATAATCATGAAGGAGGATTGCCACAAGATGACTTTCGTCACCAAATGGGGATGCTACCAGTATATGGTAATGCCCTTTGGACTCAAGAATGCACCTACTATTTTTTCTAGAATAATAGTCTCTACTTTTAAATATTTTATTCATAAAGTTTTTGAGGTATAATTTGATGATTGGACTGTGTTTGGTCTAGTAAGAGACCATATTGAGAGTCTGCGCATGATGTTGGGCCACTATCTCCATCATCAGATTGCACTCAATTCCAAGAAATGTATCTTTTGCACACCATTTGGTGTTCTGTTGGGTCATTTCGTGTGTCGCAACGATATTTTGGTCGACCCAACAAAAGTTGCGATTATCCTTGAATTACCACCGCCTACATCAGTCACGCAACTAATATCAGTGCTAGGACACACGGGCTACTACAGAAAGTTCATAAGAGGATATGCAGAGATCACCGCACCTATGGAGAAATTGTTGAAAAAAGATGCAAAGTTTTAATGGATGCAAGCTTTCCAGGAAATATTAGACAAATTAAATAACAAGATGACCACTGCGCCAATACTTGTGTTCCCCGACTGGAAGAAGGAGTTCCATGTTCATGTCTGTGCGTCGTTTGTCACACTCGGCATAGTCTTGATGCAACCAGGAGAGGGTGAACTAGACCACCCTATTGCTTTTACAATCAAAAAACTATTAACAGCAGAAAATAAATACACGACGACAGAAATAGAAGGCCTCTCCATGGTCTATGCACTTCAAAAGTTCAGACACTATTTGTTGGGCAGGAATTTTCAGATGTACACTGATCATTCAGCACTAAAATACCTAGTCAACAAGCCAGTGTTGGGGGGGAAGATATGCAGATGGCTTCTCCTCTTTCAAGAATTTGATTTTGAGGTCGTTGTCAAACCTGGTTGACTGAATGTTGGGCCATACCACCTATCAAGGATAGAAAGTGGTGAAGATCCAACCATCATGGAAGATAATTTTCCTGACATGCAACTATTTGTGATCCACATGATGGAAGATCAGAACCATGAGTTTAACGCAATCATTCACTTTTTAAGCACAGGCTATGCACCTGAAGGAATGTCAACTAATCAGAAGAAACATTTGGTTGTCAAAGCTACCAATTATACATTAATTCTGGGACATCTGTATAAGTTGGGCACGGATTAAATACTATGCCGCTGTATTTTTATTATGAACGAATTTGGGTCATGAGTGAAGAACATGCTAGTGTCACAGGAGGACACTACACAGGAAAAGAAGTTGTACGCAGATATTGCAGGCAGGACTATGGTGGCCAACCATACAGATGGAAACTAAAACCTTCTACATGCGCTATGATATCTGCCAAAGAACAAGAAAACCCTCGCGCCGCGACGAGATGATGCTTGTGTCGCATATAACCCTTCAAGAATTCGACAAGTGGGCAGTTGATTTTGTTGGACCGATCAGTCCACCAGGAAAGAGAACTAGTGCACACTGCATTATCACTGCGACAGACTATTTAACCAGATGGGATTGAAGTTGTGCCTGTTAAGGATTGTACCACTGCGACTGCGGTAAAGTTTTTGTTTGAAAACATAGTCACCAAATTTGGATGTCCAAAAATAATACTAAGTGACCAAGGTACTCATTTTGTTAACAAAATGATTGTTGAGTTGACTGCAGAGTTTCAGATCCAACATAAGAAGATGACACCCTATCATGCTCAGGTGAATGGAACGTTCAAAGGTTTCAACAAGATTCTGGAGAATGCATTGACCAAGGTATGCAATGTACGCCGAGACGACTGGGATCAGAAAGTCTTAACTATGCTATTGGCATATCGCATAACTTGCAAGCAACTGACAGGGAACACCCCATTTAGACTAGTATATGGACAAGAAGTTGTTGTTCCAATGGAGTACATTATGTCGAGCCTATGGATTGTTGTGCTGACAGAGATGATCGACGAGGATGTTGTCGAATAGAGGTTGACACAGCTCATTCAAATGGAAGAGGAATGCTTCATTGCAGGATTTCATCAGACAGTTGAGAAGTAGCGATAGAAAGCATGGCATGATTGCCATATCCAGATCAAACCATTCAAATTCACAAGACTCATGTTGCTATATGATAGCAATTTTTTCAAACATCCAGGCAAGTTGAAAAAAAATTGGCTAGGGCCATACATGATCGCACATATCACTGATGCTGGTGCAGTAAAATTACAGAAACTGGATGGTATGTATGTCACGGGTATGGTAAACAATAGGTTCCTAAAACCATACTATGATGGACATAACATCCTTGGCTAGAATCGTGTTGCGCTTGAAAAAAAAGCGGGAAAAAGCGAAAAGACGTAAATTGTTATGTCGCACATCTCCGGTGGAACTAGCTGAAAATGCAGGAAAAAGAACACAGTGCAAGAAAAGGTGGAAAGTGCTAGAAAAAGTGGAAATGATAGGTTGGCCAACATTAAATTCCAAATATCCGGTGAATATTGAGGCGGTTATGACAGCTAAGCGTCATTAATTCGACAAGATACGGGGAGAATGACAGCATGCTTTTTGGTCCAATCAGTCGTCCTCGACATAACTGCTATAACTATTCTGAAAGGTACAACACAGTACTCAAGTTGTTAAGTTAATGAAGGAACACGTCGGCCAAGAATACCATGTGACCGATTAGACCTCGACCTCCCATTGTATGACAAATGAAGGGCACGTTGACAGGTATAAATACAAGGCCTCAACATCAAGCAGTCTTTTACACACGCATAGAGAGCATAAGAGAACCAGAGCTGAGAGTTACATAGTCGAAGCCTGTAATGCTACGAGAGTCGTAACTCGTGGTTATTGATATTTCTAGTTCCAGTGATTTATCTGACGTAACTATCACCTTAGCGTGCCCAATTGAGGAAGAGATTCAATCACCTAAACTACAACAACTAGAATGAGAACCAAAAATTGACCCGATGGTGAGGACGAGAAAGCAGCCTATGCCTGTTCTGGGCCCTATTCGACCTCCTGGATCGGGACCTGTTCGACCTCCTAGTTCGAGACCTGTTCAACCTCCTAGTTCGGGCCTTGTTCGACCTCCTGGTTCAGGAACGATGTTGAACCCTATTCAAAGCCCACCATTTTCACCTACATGAACTATCATGGAGTCGAGAAAAGATGGGGAGAGAGAGCCTAGAGAGTTGTTCGTGCCACCACTGTCTAGAAAATGCAAATCCAAGGTCATTGCAAATGACACTGGGAAAGCGTTGATGGAGGAAGACATGCTTGAGGAAGAGCTGATGGAGGACTCCCCACCCCGTAGAGACCCGCAAGCTAGGGAGTGAGATGAAAACTTCCCCCATTATGTCCAGCCGAGGAGAGCCAAGGCGAAGCCAGTGGAGCTTCCCATGAAATCCAATACATTCTTAGTAGCACCTCGGATCCCTAAGCGCATACCCTTGCTGCTGGACATAATGCCGAAGCTCTCCAAGTTGAAATTCAAGGATTTTGGCAGTCGACTATAGGATGGTTTGTAAAAACAAACTGCATGGTCACGATTCAAACCGAGTCGACTGGGCCCGAGGCTATTAAGGCAATGAAGTGAGCTGCTAGCATCGACCAGGAAATATTGATGAACTTGTTATTCATGCCCCATTTTGGCCACAGTCTGCATGCCAACACATATGTGAAATAGATTTGGTTTGTTTCCATAGAGGGCTATGTCTCAATCGACCATACTTGGTTGATGTCGAGCTTATCTCGTCGATCACAGGACTGCCGAAGTTAGGAGAAAACCCTGCGCCGTGTTTGCACCAGGGAAGGGATGCCACTAAGATGAAAACAAAGTATAAGCTTTAGCACACGGGTAGGGGATTCTCGATTCCCCTCATCGAAGATGTCGTCGTAAGTTTCTCCACAAGGATCCTATCATGTAAGTTGTTGCACAGGATGTGGAAAAATGAATGCATCGCTGTAGCAGTAGATATTGCAGAGTAATGCACACAAGGTGTGACTTTCAACTGGTCGTGGTTCCCGTTGAACAAACCGATAGACGATGTAGCGTAGGCCCAAGAGGAAGCCAAGTACAAATTTCATTACTCCTAGCTGCTCATCCTGATCTCATTCACCTTGTGGTCCAACCCACCAGATTATATACAAATGGATGTTCCACTACCTTGCTATGGCGCAAACTACTAGAACCTGTGGGAGGATAATAAAAATAAGATTCGCCAGAAGGATAGTAACATCGAGTTTTTTCATCATGCCAAGGCACTACTTGATGTTATCAGGCAATCCCATCGAGTCCATGCTGTGACGGTGCACAAGTATGCTGCCTTCATAAATTACTACCAGAGTGCACATAATATGATCTTGGAACCAAGGAACAACCTGTCCAAGAAAGCACACTAGGCAGGGTTCATGATCACTGATGGTGATGTGGATTCCATTGCCATGGAGTGGCCTGGGGAATGGCACAACTCACTGGAATATCTGCTGCCTAAAGAGCAAAACCAAGAAGACCCACCAACTAACCAAGGCAGAAACGTTGGCACGGGCGGTGATGCTGGAATGGGCCAAGGAAACGGTCAAGGAAACAACGAAGGTGGCAATTAATACAACCAGTCACAAGAATAACAAGATGATAATAGTGGTGATGGTGGATCCCATCAAAGTGACGAAGAAAAGAATCCTACTAATGAGGAGACCCGCAATCACCAGATAGAATAGCAACAACAGTGCGGGACATTGCACAAGAAAAGAAAAGCTGATAGAGTGACCAACACAAACACGTTGACATAGGACGATGTTCAAGAACTAGCAGGCATTGTAGCTGAGGTCGCTAAGAAAATCCTTGAGATGTTGAACACACAGCAAGTAAAGTTGGCTGGTCAAGTTTTCAAGCACCTGAATAATCTTATAGACGCCATTAATGTCAAAACCACTATTGAGTTTGATACATATGGAATGGATCCCAGTGTTTTGCTTGTCACACTAGAGATAGTGCCACCAATCAAAGTGCAGATCCATGGGGGCGTAATGGAGACAAGGATGGGAATATGTGCATTTGATGATGTGGTCAAGGATTTTGCCACATTGCAGATCGACTTCTCCAAGATTTCATTGGGAGAATTCTATGAGATACAACAGGTAGCTAAGACAAAAATATGACTGCGGGAGGATACAGTTTCCTATCAGGCAATGAAACAGCAAAGGAAGGCAAAGCAGCACATGTCCCTCCTGAAGGAGAACGAGCAAGAAAATGAGGCGGGTGATCAAAGCTGCATTGCATTAGCTGAAACCATTAAAAATTATATCACAGAGTTCCCACCTGAAGAGGACCAGGAAGATGAAGATTCAGCTGCTAAGGTTTCCCAGTTGTCGAGAATTGCAGCAGAGCTGAAGAAGCATGTTGAGGAACTGCAAGCAAGGCTGGTACCGAGCACACCTCATGAGGTGCTTGAAGAGTGAAGAAGAGCATCGTTTGAGGCTGTTGGAAGGATAAGTAAAGGAGAAACACTATGCACAAAGGAGGTTGAAGCTATTTCCATGATATGGGAAGCACTTCTGGAAGATGCGACTGCAGAAAAGATAAGGTAAAATGCATGCAAAGCTAAGGAGAAAATCGTTGCAAGAAAGGAAGAGATGAAGAACCTATCATTTCAAGAGAAGGTTACCAAGATGGCTGAGATCAAAAAACTGTAGCAGGAATTTCAAGCTCTCCATGACCAAGAGCGGACTAGGGAGGGGGAAGTGGAAGCACACCAATCAAAAGTAGCACGGCTCACAAGCCTTATTTAGCCAGTGCAGCAGAAACTTCAAACCATTACGCAATCAATAGAGGAAGGCCCATTGGAACATATCACTTTCGACCAAGTGGAGTAGTTGATAGCATAAGAAGAAGAGGTAACAACAAAATTTTCTAGAGTGCAATAGATGGTTAAGGAATTTCAGGTCAAGGTTAGTCCTACCGTGCAGCCTGCTCCTACACCAGAAACATAAGTGGTTGGGAGAAACTATAGTTTTGTGGCAGGATATTTTGTGAATACTTCCCTTCATTAGAGGAAATTTCAACTCAAAATGGGCCTCCTAAAAAAAATTAATAAAATAATAGTTAAAATAATAAAATAATACTTATTAATTTTGGAGGAAGAAAAGAAAAAAACTACTTTCTTGTTTGTATTTTTTACATATATCCCTGTGTTTTTACTCAAATTTCGATTGGGAGAGCTCGTTGGATGCAGAATAAAATTCTGCATCCAATGAGTACCCACTCGACATACTTTTGATGGGCCCTGCTACCCCAAAAATAATAAATACATGAACAAACGTGATCATGACATCATCATCACACTTTTTCAGGTATTTCTTGTTTTTGGGGTAGCAGGGTCCATCAAAAGTACGTTTTTTCAGGTATTTCTTATTTTTGGGGTATCAGGGTCCATTAAAAGTATGCCGAGTGGATACTTGTTGGATGCGAAATTTAATTCTGCATCCAACGAGCTCTCCCAATCGAAATTTGAGTAAAATTGGGGGGAGATATGTCGAAAATACAAACAAAGAAAGTAGTTTTTTTATGATACCTATCCCCAAATTTATATTAAAGTGGTGTTTAAGACTGATACCATATTTCAAATTTAAATCAATTTCATTAGCTGACACATGATGACATGGAATTTTAATTAGAGTTAAAAGGCCTATTTTGATTTGAAATTTCCTCTAATGTTTTCTTAGTGGCTCGGGACGAGACACATGTGAGTGTTGGGAGCCTGTTGGGCCAGGAAAAGTGCACAATGAAGAAGTTGATGTGCAAGCAAGGAATAAAAAGTGTGTACATGACAAAAGAGGAAAGTAAGTTAAGAAGGAAGCAAAGGGACCAACACGGAAATATAGAACATGCGTGCGATGGAGGAAAAGCGAGCTTGCAAGCGTACAAATGGGTGACGGCTAGAAAGCGACAGGTCGGGAAGATCGTGGCTGCTAAAGTTGGCATGATCTAGTGGACGTTGCATGTATGAAGGAATATATGTAAGTCAGGCGGATAACACCTTGTGTCAGTTTATGACAGCTTGTAACCATTTTTTACGGCTAATTATGACCTATAACAGATGAGCAGTATGTAGTCGATCTTGTGTGGTCTTGTAGAAGTTATAAATAGGAAGAACCCACTATGTGGTCTTGTAGAATTTATAAATAGGAAGAACCCATTCTGTTAGGGTTAGTAGGAAAGAAGACTTAGAGAAGAGTCTGGTAGTAGTAGAAGGTTGTTGAGTCGTGGCTCTTGCAGCTGTGTGCACAGACTGCTAGTAGTAGAAGTAATTTGTAGTTGTGTACGCAGACCACTAGTAGTAGAAGTAATTTGTAGCTGAGTGTGCATATAGTAGAGGTAGAAGAGTCAATCCAGGATGTGTGTGGATCAGTAAGAGTAGATAGAAGAATAAACCAGAGAGAATGAGAGAAAGAAGATTGAGTCCGAAAGACATATCTTAAGAACAGTCTGCAGATCGCAGACTTCAAGGTTCTATACCCAAATTCTCATGCCAGATGAAGAACACCTTGGTGGTTTTTCCCAGATGGGTTTCCATGTTATTTCATGTGTTGAATGATTAACTGATGTTGAATGTTTATGTGAATGTCAAGTATTTGCTTAATGTATATTGATGAGATACTGTTGAACGTATGACGCAATCTTATTAATAAGTGAATGAATGAATATTTAAATCATTACTGGAATGTTATGTATGATTTCATGGTTAAACTGCTAAGTTAAAATATAAGTCGCGCATTGTCTATCAAGTGCAAGGAATCAGCTGTGTCGCATAAGTTTTTCCAGTTGTTGAGGGTAAGGACAGGGTTGTGTCGCGTGTGTGCTGACATACAGTTGTGCCCCGGTCGCGTAGTGATAGACTCCATCGTCCTATCACCTTTTTCGAGCTCCTTAGCCGAACGGAAAGGGACTATAATTTCTCGCCAACTGCAGAAACATGGTTCTGGCAGTTACCCATTAAGATATCTTGGGTGAGACTGTGCCTACCTTGCGGGCATTGTCAATTGAGATTCCTCTATCAAGTCGATGTCTTGTGGTGTCTTGTTGGTATTTTGTTGTGGTTGAACCACAGGTCAAGACAAAAATATAAAGAGGCCAACACATTGCTTCATGGAGACACTTTGAGGTTCATGGAGACCTTGGGTGGCTAGATTCCTCCTTACGCTTGTCATGACCTATTCTCAAATTTGGAAATATGAGGAATGGAACGTTCATGGAAGATGAAAAGGTGTCAAGTAACATGTCATGATCCAAATTATTAGAATAGGTGAAGAATAATAAATCCCCATGGAAGAGGAGGATAGTAGGAAGAGAATATGTGCCACTTGGAGAGAGATTCCCTGCACTTTATGACAACAATGATGGAATACTCTATGAAAAAATCAGAACTAATTGCAGACCTGATTGTATACCTATGAAAATTTCAAATTTCAAGGATAAAAATAGCCACCAAGAGGGCGCATTTGGAGATTGGTGGCAGCCATTCGAATTTGGAAGAAAATTGAGGGATGAGGAAGAGGACAAGTGTCATAGGAGTTACTAAACATCAAGGATGAGTTGGAGGAAGCCTATGGGAGGGAATTCATCCTTAGAGGGCCTTATTAGAATTATAAAAATAATTTATGAGGAAGGAGAATATTTTTTTATCATTTTAGAATTTTCCTTCGGCATTTTTGAAAGCACTAGCTTGTCCATTGCACGGTGAGTGCCCACTCTCCCTGTTAGTGAGCCAATTTCGAGGGAGTAGGATTCTCATCCAAATTGGTTGTTAGAGAGGCCACCGTGACCTCTAATTTTGATATTAATGTATTTTTTTATTTCATATAGAATGTTTATACATATTGTGATTCATCTCATTCCCCATTCTTTCATTCCCTGTCTCATTATTCCCGTGTCTTTATATGATGGCGCATTAGTTTGAATGGTGCTTGCACTTTGTTGAGCTCAGTTGATGCCAAAGAATGGGTGAATGATGTTTTTATCTTTAATAGTTTCCCCATGATCTATGTAAGTATAATTATCATAAATACATATGCAAAAATGTCCACATTTCCAAGCTATGGTTTGACTAGTTTCCATGTATTGGTTTCCATTTCAAAGGAGTTGTGTATATGATTTATGTTGAGGATTTTCTATGATGTTAAATTTTTTTGAGTAGGATATTTATGTTCTTTTTATGGTATACATTCCTCATTCTATGTTTTGAATCATTTCATTTACATTTTGTGACTTCAAGTTGAGCTCTCACTGTCATTTCCCTTAAGCAATAGTACTAAAAATATACATTTGAATGTGAAGCTTTGTAACTCAGTTTGCATAACTTATATCCACACATAATAAAATTAAGTAAAGTATAATATTTCTACCAATAATCTATTTTTCAATTTTGGAGGGTCTCATATGAGTTGGAGAACCATATTGTTCAGACCCTAGGGGGAATTTCACCACAATTTACTAGTAATTTTTCCACTTTTCCCAATGAACCCAATTCGAGTTGCAGATGTCTAAAACCTGTTATAAACTGACAAGAGAGTCTATTTAGTGGTATTAATACTCACCATATAATTCCATGCCGAATTTGATTCCATCTTGTTCCATTCAAATCCCTTAGAGTCAAGACTATTTAATCCAATTTTACCCCAAATTGTGCCTTTGTTGGGAAATTTCATATTGGGTCATTACATAGTTGAAATAAGTTAATATTTTGTAATAGGGTAATTTATGGAAACTTTCTGTCCATTTTCTAATAATCTAGGAAAATGTGCAATGACATCCATTATAGGTTTATATGTACAACTGAAGCTTCTTTTCCCTCCTTAAATAAACCAGAAAAATGATTCACTCCAACATGATCAATATCAGAAAATCCAAATACCATATTGTTGTCTTCATATTCAATTTCCCATATGGATTTAATATGAATTTTGTGCTTTATGAAATTGTCGAAATACTTGGAATTACTTCCTCCATTTTGTATCCATAGAGCTTAAGTTTTTAGTCTAAGCGAGGCTTCCTCCTGTAGTAAGAGGGTTCTCATTATAGATTCTAGACCATATATGATTAGGTTCTACTCACATATAATAAAACCCCTTAGATAAGTATTATGAAAGGTATCTAGTTGTTCTTCAATAGAAATAAGTTCCTTCTCTTTTTATAACTTATTATCTTTAATCCATGGGATAGTATGAACCTTAAGTTTCTTGAGGTTATTCAAAGATTGAACAGCTACAGAAGAATGAGCATCATATATATGATGGACCTAGGTATATTTGACCAAATTTTGAAAACCTTAATCATCAAGCCATGTAGAGTTGAATTTAAAGGCAGATGGGGGTTTAATCATGTCCCCTTTAACATCCACTAAAACAGGAAAATAATTTGATTCACAACCATCTCCCACCCATTTTTTTATCAAGGGTCATCATGCTCTCATTGATAAGGTAATGATCAAGCCTTTTTGAAATATCCTGATTACTTATACGCTTGTTCCTCCATGTAGGATTAAGAACTCTAGGAGATATATCAAATAAGGAATTCTCTTCAAGATTTCTGGAAAGGTAATACGATAGTGGATCTTTAAGGCCATTTATACCCCATGTCTCGAATTCCCCAATAGAGAATTTTAGATCCCCAACCAAAATAAACAATTGAGAGTTATGGAATATCACACTAAATAAGTTATCCCATAATTCCATCCACTGTGTATGAGGGCCATATAAATTTAAAATGAAAAATGTGAATCCCAAGGCTCTGCAGCAAAATTCAACTCCAATACCAGTAGAAATTCCCTAGCATGTAATACAAGGCATAGTTATGGTATTCTAGCTTGTGAGAAAACCACCTGAATGACCTGAAGCATCCATACAATGAAAGTACCATCCAAGTAAAAGGGATTTCATAATAGATGTAGAAGAGTCACATGTATCCATAATATCTTGTAATAAGAGTAAATCAAGGTTAAATCTATCCACCAGTCTCCTCAAGACTAATATTTTATAGGGTTTCACTAACCCTCTAACATTTAAGGAGGCACAACATTAATCCATCTTTGTATCGGGGGTGCATGTTCTCAAGGCCCCCTTAATTGTATTTTTTCTACCTCCTCTAACCTCAATAAATGATTTTCTTCTAGATTTTCCATCAACGATCTACAACCTCTAAGCCTCCTAGAGATCCCTGAATCTTCCATAAATGTTCCAATATCACAATCTAAAAATGTGCATAATTTTGAAGTAGAACACATTCTGAAATGGTACCTTGTCGACCCCTTGTCCTTAGGATAGACCCCAAAACAATTCAAACCTTGAGGAATACTTGGAGGGTTCTAATCCTTAGAGATAGAGGGATAGAAGGGTGCAATCAATGCATCTCTCAAATGGATAGGAGATTCTGAAAGGTAAGAGGAAGTTGTAGGAACATATAGTTTTGATGAAAAAGGAGATGGAGTATAATATGGCTTATCTAGTTTCTTAGGTCGGACATTACTAGGTCTATAAAGTGTCTTGGTACTGTCTTCAAACTGGTCCATGGTGGGATATAGACTAGGATAAATGCATGGGAGAGAAAATAAAGGGGGATCCATAGTGGTCGAGAGGTTAGGCAAAAAAGGGGTGGGTGGGAGGGTTTGGTGAAAGAGTAGGGGAAGACCTATTAAAGAAGCATCAATAGGACCACTCTATCATTAAACCTCAGGGCTAGATGGATTATGTTACATAAAATAATAAATGAATACGTTAAATAAAAATTAATAATATTTAATAAAAATAATAGTAATAAATGAATATTAATTATAATGAGAAGTTGTGACTCTTCAAATCT